>CAUYQG010293705.1:0-44952 GCA_963574415.1 Tarsius wallacei | reverse complement strand
GCCCGGCTGATTTTTTGATTTATTGTAGAGATGAGGTCTCGCTTGCCCAGGTGGGTCTCGAACCCGCGGGCTCAGGCAATCCACTCACCTCAGCCTCCCAAAGGCGCGGGATTACAGGCTGAGCCACCGAGCCCGGCTAGATTTCACTGGTTTTACACGCTCTGTGTGTGTGTGTTCTGTGTAATTTTATCATATCTCTAGCTTCATATAATCCATCAACACACTCAAAATACAGAACTGTTCCACCTTGTGACTCACTCATGCCACCCTTTAATAGCCATATCTACCTTCTACTGCCTTCTTCAACATATCCCTAACCCTTGGCAACCACTAATCAGATCTCCTTATCTAAAATACTGTTTCAGGAATGACATATAAATTCAGCCATGGCTTATGCAGCCTATTGAGATGGGATTTTGTCACTTAGCATAACCCCCTTGAAACCCATCCTTTTTATTGCTGGTTAAACCATTTTGAAAGGTTTTTTTTTTTTTTTTTGAAACTGCTTAGACTTTGGTGATTCATGGAAGGTTTGATTCTTTTGCAGCAGATTGGTGGGGTTGGGATTGGAAACAGTGAGAGTGGGCATGAAATAATAGTAATGGTTTCCTGCAAATCTTGGTACTCAGTGGATTCTGTCGTGCCAAAGGCAGTTGGCCTTATGGGGAATTCCTGTGGCTACTCATAGTGGAGTAGATACAGTTAAGAATAAGTCAGATGGGCTAGGCACGGTGGCTTACACCTGTAATCCCAGCACTTTGGGGTTCAAGACTAGCCTAAGTAATATGGTGAGACCTCGTCTCTACAATAAATAAACAAATCAGCAGGGTGTGGTGGCACATGCCTGTGGTTCCAGCTACTTGGAAGGCTGAGGTGGAAGGATCACCTGAGCCCAGCAGGTCGAGACTGCGGTGGCCATAATCGTGCCACTGTACTTCAGCCTGGGGGACAGGGTGAGATTCCAACTTAAAAAAAAGAGAATAAGTCAGATTTATTTTGTTCCAACTTGATGCATGTTTTATATGCTCTATGTAATACCTTGACTTCCAGTGGATATGCCTGGTGGATAAATTAGAAAGAATAGGATCATTCTAGTAGAGTTTCAAAGAAAATGAAGAAGTTGCAGCACATCCTAGTTCTTGTCTTAGGCAGTTCTGTTCACCTGGAACCCATTTTATACTTTCTCCTGGTGAGTCTCAAGCCTGTTGATTCATACATCTCAGAACCCTCATTAGGAGATGGCACTAAAGTGGTGCTGAATGTCACTCAGCCCTGCCCTTACTTGGGAGAAACCCAGTAGGCTAAATTAAGTTGTTTTAATCTAGGCTGCTCTTTTGGTAGGTTGTAGGTGATAGAAATTAACCTTGACCCAGGAAGGTGAGGTTAGGCCAGTCCAAACCGTAGGGACTTGGTTTTTGATGAGGGATCCCTCTCAACTGAGTAGGGGAGTTAGTGATTGTCTGAGGCAATGACTCTAAAGAAGGAGCTCAGTTCAGGAGCTGTGGGAGTGAAAGGCAGAGGCACATCCCAGTTCAGTCCAACTAAGACTGCTCAAATGTTTCTGGCTCCCTGTCTCCTCCTGTGGGGAAGTTGGGACTAAGTCAATGCCTTTGACTTGTCCCCATAATAGCCCCCTTCATCTATTGCTCTTAGGACACCTGCATGAGTACATTGATGAAGTGTTTCCACAGTGGTCAGCAAGACTTTTTCCCAGGTCTAATAGATGTTTGTTAATCATTAAGGATTTATCCAGATACTTCTGTGACTCCTCACACTTTTTAATTACATTGCAGGATATTTTCCCCATAAAAGTATAGTACCATATAATGGAAAGTTGCAATCCCTTCAAGCCACTGAATACTAGAGTAATTTAAAAGCTACTTAAGTTTCTCCCAAATCACACTTCCTGTTTCCTACTCATATCCTTATGCTGTAAAACTAATATGCTTGTAAGCATCTCTAAAATTTTGACTTACTTGCTGAGAACTATTTGAACAGACTGAGGAATTAGCCAAAAAGTTTCACAAATCCTTTATTTCGAGTGTAGGACAAACTGATTAATACTCAAAGATTAAAACCACTACTGATTTGACATTGCACTTTTAAATTTATTCAAAATATCTTTTTTTTTCTTTTGGTTAAAGACCGTCAGCTTCCTAGGCACCATGACTTTTGTGGCTATCAGTGGCAATTAGCTCCCTCCCCCCACCCCCCCCACCCCCCCACCCCCGCTGCTCCACTTCTCTCTCCTCTCTTCTCTCTCTCTCCAGGATCTCACTATGTTACCCAGACTGGATTTGAACTCCTGGGCTCAAGTGATCCTGTCATCTCAGCCCCTCAATAGCTAGGATTACAGTCACCTTTCTGTTTATGACTGTTTCCCCCCACATACACAATACATACCCCCATACATACACAAACACGTAAAGCTGCTGTGAGTTGAGGATGTTGTACCTTTGACTTTACCCTAATTAGCTGGCTCTTTTCCAGATGCCAGCTTTTTAAGGATGTGTCATTTTTGGGCCTCAGGAAAATAAGTGACTAGCTACTTCTTGCCCTGGACTTTTGGCATCACTCATAAATAGCTGAAATCAGTTTGTGAGTGTCAACATCTCTAGTGCATAACATGTGAGGAATAATTTAGAGAATATGTTAACAAATTTTCTCTTTTTGAAAGCATTGGGCATGTATAAAGGAATCTTGATTAAGGTATATGATGCAGCCTGCTTAGTCAGCAGGAAAATGGGGAGGCCTCTTCTCTCTACACAGAATAAAGCTTGTGGACTATAGTTCCTTGCATAGCTAGAACTCTGCTCAAGAGTTCCTCCCATGTGAAAAAGATCTTCAATGGATAGAAATAAATTGGAGATAATTACTTAATTTTCTGTGATCTTTCTTAGTTCTTCACTTCCTTAGATCAGTGGTTTTCAAACTTCAGCATCAGAATCACCTGCAGGGCTTATAAAGTGGAATCACCTGCAGGGGACCTCACCCCCCCCCCCCCCCCCCCCCAGAATTCCTCTTTCAGTAGTTCTGTTAGAATCTTCATTTCTAACAGGTTTTCAAGCAGTTCTGATGCTTCTGGTGTAGTTTTGATGCATACTTTGAGAACCCTGTCCTAGATGCTGAATATCCCAGTGTTCCAGAACCACTTTCGCTGGTGCTGAGTAAGGCAGATCACCCAGGATTTGTATGGACAGAGAACCAGGCAGAGTGGAATGAAAGGGAAGTTGTGGAGAAAATGGGACTACAAACTGAGGACATATTGAAGGGACATCCTGAATATTAGAATTAGGCCTGTTAGGCCCCAAAAATCTAGGATTCCTGCTCATGATGTTTTTGTATTTGTATATTGATGACCGATCAATAATTTGTTATTGATTGCTTAAGTACATCACGTTCAGAGCATTGTTGGTACAGTACACTAAAAGTATACTTTTTCATTTTTATTTCTTTGTTTTAAATTAGTTGGCTTCCTGAGGCTCAGGTAGTCCAAAGAGCCCTGAATTCTGCAGCTAACAATGTGTATCAGTATGGACGAGAATGGATAACCCACAAGGTAAGGAAAGAGCCTTTCCTTATGGCTTTCTATCCTCACTAGTAGTGACTTGTTTGATAAAGTATAAGAGATCCTATTTATAACAGTTTCTGTTTTTGAAATAGACTTATATATACAGGTCAGTCAAGCAACATATGATGAACTTAAACCTTCTGAATGATTATGTTGAATAGTGCCTGAACAGTCTGAGAGATTGGTCTTTTCCTTTTCAAGATAGATCTGATTCATTTGTGCTTTAGGACAGAATGATCACTCACTTTTTTAGGTGATCAAATAAGACTTTGTGGAGGAAAAGACATTAATGCATATTCCATCCTGTTATCTGCTGGTAACTGTGCTTGGCCGTTTCCAATTAGTTTTATTTAATCTTTCTAAGAAAGCTACTGTAGTCTGAATTATTTTGCCTGCATTACAGACGAGGAAATGGACTCAGAAGGCTGAGTAAATTTCCGATGATCCTGTAGTAAATTGTAGAGCTTGGTTTCAAACTGAAGACTAACTCTAAATCTCTTGTCTTTCTATGGTAGCACACTAGCAGTATGTGCCTGGAACTGGATTAAGTACTTTAATGTGGCACTTGAGATAAACCTTGTAGGAATGGCAGACCAAGGAAGAATGGATTTTAAGAAGGGTGTTTATGTGAACCAAAATACAGAGACGGGAGTGTGCTTGAAGAGATGATCTAGAGGCTGAGACAGGAGTGTGCTTGAGGAAGTGATCTTGACTGAAGTCGAGGAAGGGGAAATGAGTGATAGAGGAAAAGGCAGTCACTGTAGTTAAGGATTAGACTCCATAATATAGATTTAGGATACCCCTTTTCCCCCTAGTATTGCATGTAGGAGTAAAGGTAATTTGCACTTTTTCTTCTTCTTTTGCTTATTTATTTATTTTTGAGTCAGAGTCTCACTCTGTTGCCCAGGCCGGGGTGCAGTGGCACACTCACAACCAACCCAGCGTTGACCTGCTGGGCTCTTGTGTTCCTTCCACCTCAGCATTCCAATTAGCCGGAACTACAGGCACTCGTTACCACGCCTGGCTAATTTTTTCATTTATTGTAGAGACGAGGTCTCGCCAAGTTGCCGGGGCTGGTCCCGAATCCACGGGCTCAGGTAATCCACTCGTCTCAGCCTCCCAAAGTGCTGGGATTACAGGCTGAGCCACTGAGCCCAGCCGGTAATTTCTACTTTTAATAATCTAAAGTAATTAGGAATAAGTAGGGATTTATAAGATTTGTTGCAGTGAGACTTGTGCCCAGCAAAATGTATTCGTATTTGATTCCTTATTCAAAATTCAAAAACAAAATCTCAACAACAAAAAAGATATTATAAAAGATACACTGTGCACACATACATGGTAATCTACCAGTATAAAGGTGGAATCATAGTCAAATTAAAAGTTGAGAGAGACCAACCTAGACAACAAAATCAAACCTTGTCTCAAAAAAAAAAATTAAAAATTAGCTGTGTGTGGTACTGTACATCTACTCAGGAGGCTGAGGCAACGAGATTGTCTCAGCCCGGGAGGTTGAGGCTGTGGTGAGCCATGGCTGTACCAGCTTGAGTGACAAAGAGAGATCATGCCTTTTAAAAAAAAAAAAAGAGAGAGCTGGGCTCGGTGGCTCAGCCTGTAATCCCACGCCTTGGGGGGCTGAGATGAGTGGATTGCCTGAGCCCACGGGTTTGAGACCCATCTGGGCAACTTAGTGAGACCTCATCTCTACAATAAATCAAAAATCAACCGGGCGTGGTAGCATGCGTCTGTAGTTCCAGCTTCTTGGAAGGCTGAAGCAGAAGGATCACTGGAGCCCAGCAGGTCACGGCTGCGGTGGCTGGGAGCAGCCACTGCACTCCAGTCTGGGCGATGGAGTGAGACTCCAACTCAAAAAAAAAAAAGAGAGAGAAAGAAAGAGAAGTTGAGAGAAAGGTGTGTTATTGATTTTCATGGGCCAATCCCAGATGACTTAATCAACTATTGCATGCAGGTATTTAAAAAAAATTATTGAAAAAGTGAAAGATAAGTGACTGGAATTCTTACCTTTGGGGGAGAGGTTAATGAAAGGGAATTTTGATTAGTTGGAGAAATGTGCCTTAAATTTTATAGTAGTAGATTTCAAATTACTTAGAGAAAAGATAAGTATATGAAACCTTTTGCTCAAGATTATAAAAAGAAGGCAGCTAAAGAGAGATGGACATTGATAACAAAAATTATAAATATTTGTGGTCCTGATTTAGAGGACACAACCGTTCATCAATTGATGAATGGATAAACCAAAAGGTGTAAATTTATGCAGTGGAAATTATTCAGCCATTAAAATAAATGAAGTACTGATAAATGCTGCAGCATGAATTAACCTTGAAAACTATGTTAAGTAAAAGAAGCAGTTTGTATGATTCTATTTGTACGTAATGTTCGGAAGAGGCAAATCTATAAAGACAGAAAGTAGAGTATTGGTTTCCAGGAGTAAGGGGGATTGGGGAATAATAGGGAAGTGAATGCTAGTGGTCATGAGGTTTCTTTTTGGAAAAGAAAATGTTTTAAAATGAATTGTGGTGATGGTTGCATAACTGCACATGACTAAAAACCATTGAACTGTTTACTTAGGATGAGTTGTAAGGTATATGAATTATATCTCAATAAAGTTGTTGAAGACAACATTGAAAACTGCAGAGATAGCTTTCTGATGAGCCTCAGATCTTATTCAGCTAAGAATCATATAACAGTTGGATCATGAGAGCTACAATCTTGAGAAGGCTGAAGCTAGGGGAGAGTGCTATGCCCAGAAAGGGAAGAGCTTTTTAGGATGCATTCAAGTAAAAACACAGAAGGTTCCTGTTTATCTGTCCCCAGCCGACTTAGCCTTGTCTCCCTCGTTTCTTACAGATTGTTGAGTCCTACTCAGACCTCCCAGTTTGCTTTCCCTACTCAACATCCTTGTTTGAGCTATCTTTTTTGATTGGTATGCCCTTTCTAAGAGTTGTACCTGGAGATGGTGCCCTGGGACAGCACGAAAATAAGTAATATATTTCCTCTGTTCCTTCTCTCATGACTGCAATGAAGAAAATGACAGCCAGTCCATAAACATGCCAGACAGTTTTCTAAGTGTTGGGGGAAAGGCAGTGAACCAGAAAGTTACCACCCTCCCAGAGTTTAGACTCTGATGAGAGAAGACAGTCATTAAATATGTGAACAAATAAAAGTGGCAGGTGCTAATAGGTGCTGTTATGAGGAATCAGAGTAATGTGGTAGAGAGTGACCTGGGTTGATGTATTAGGTAGGATGGCCAGATAAAGTCTCTGAGAAGGCGACATTTTCACTAAAACTTGAATGATGAGAAGGCAGCAGCTTGTGAAGATCTGGGAAGAGAATGTTTCAAACTGAGGGCATAGCAAATTCAGAGTCTGAGACACTAACAGGTATGGTGAAGGACAGAAAGAAGGCTGGAATAGGGAATAAGGCAATGAGACAAGCCAGTAGCCATGACAAGAAGTTGGGATTGTATTTTAGTTACAAAGGTAAACATATTGATTTTATTTTAATTTAATTTAATTTAATTTTTGAGTTGGAGTCTCATTCTTTCGCCCAGACTGGAGTGCAGTGGCACGCTCCTGGCCACCGTAACCTTGACTTGCTGGACTCCGGCGACCCTTCCGCCTCAGCCTTCCAAGTAGCTGGAACTACAGGCATGCGCTACTGCACCCAGCTAATTTTTTGATTTATTGTAGAGATGAGGTCTTGCCAGGTTGCCCAGGCGGGTCTCGAACCTGTGGGCTCAGGCAGTTCACTCACCTCAGCCTCCCAAGGAGCAGGATTACAGGCTGAGCCACCGAGCCCGGCCAACATATTGATTTTAAAAGACCTGACTTGGAATGTTGAAAGCTCATTTTGGCTGCTTTATGGAGAATGGGGCCAGAAAGAAGGGAAGGAGGCCACATAAAAGGTTATGCTTATAGTCCGGGAGAGAGAGGTATTGATGGCTTGGATTAGGATTGTAGAAATGGACATTGTGAAAAATGGTCAGATTTGGGATATATTTTTGAGGTTATGCTAATAGGAATTACTTTAATTCCTATCAATTATGCTGATAGGATTGGGCATGGAGTGTTAGGAAAGGAAGTTTTGGTTTGCCCAGCCAGAAGGATAGTTGTGCCACTTAAAAGAGATGGAAAAGACTTGGAGGTGGTGGTGGGTAGATTGGTGATTGTGTTTGGGCATGCTAAGCTTGAGATGCCTATTAGGTATTTAAGTAGAGATGCCAAGAAGGCAATTGGACATCCATAGCTGGAGTTCCTGGGAGAAATCTGGGTGGGCTGTAGGTGACGATTTGAGAATCATTAGATGGTACCCATAGGACTGAATGAGATGGCCTCTTAGTTTGGCCTCTTTGTTTAAGCTATCCGCCACGGGCTGGATGGCTTAAACAACAGAAATTTATTTACAGCTCTGAAGGTTAGATGTTAAAAACCAAGGTGTTGGCAGGGTTGATTTCTTCTGAGGCCTCTCTTCTTGGCTTACAGATGACTGCCTTCTTCCTATGTCTTAACATGATTTCCCCTCTGTGTCTAATTATTTCCTAATTTCCTCCTCTCACAAGAACACCAGTCATAGTGGAAGGTCCTACCCTAATGACCTTATTTTGACTTAATTATCTCTTTAAAGACCTTATCTCTAAATACAATCACATTCTGAGATATTGGGGGTTAGGACTTCAACATATGAAATTTTAGGGGGACACAGTTCAGCCCATAATATGGTCTAAGAAGAGAGTATAAATAGAAGAGGATCAAAGATAGTTCCCTGGAGCCCTGAGCTGTTGGAGTTCAGTTAACTGAGCCAGCAGACTAAAGAGTAGCCGGTGAGGTAGGAGGAGAACCAGGCCTGTGTCTCTAGGCCTGTGTCACAGGAGCCTAGAGAAGGAACTGTCTCAAGAAAGACTTCGCCAGCTATGGCACAGGCTGCTGAGATTTTAAGCAAGATGAGAACAGAGAATTAATTGCCCACTGACTTTTATTATTTCCATTTTATGGATGAGGTTATTTGCCTTTAGTTAGATGGCAGTCAGGTGGCATTTTGACTACGCTTAATGCTTGGCTGCCTTTCATATGCAGAGGCATGTCATGTAACACCAAAAGTACCTGTTGCTTTAGTGATTCTTCTTATAGCAGTAATAAGTTCCTAGACTCAGTACTTCTGGCCCATCTTCCTGAACTTGCAACATATATTGAAGTTGCAGTTGTCTAGTATTCTGGGTCTGTAACATTCCTGGTATAGTTGATAGCACCACAGTTTTGGAAAGAGTGTTTTATAACATGCTGTAAAATTATGCAGAATTCTTCACTTTAGTAGTTATGATATTTTAGAATTGTTTACTGCTATGCTAAGAGTGAGACTGCTAAAAGAGAAGCCCACTTGAAATAGTGCTTAACTGCAGTAAAGGCCACTGTGTGTGAACAACCTAGATCAGATACTGGCTGTGACAATTTTAAGCCTCTTCTGGTTAGGGAGATCTGAGAAGCTGATAAGAGAATGACAGGGAAAATTGGCAATAGGAATTCAGTGAATGTCTAATAGTCATGATATATAAAAGATAAATTTAAAGTAACCAAAGGAAATTAGAGTGGGTAATTGTGATTTTTAACCACTTTGGGTAATTTACTCTGTTAGATGTTCTTTCTTTATAGGTTATAGATGCTGTAGTTGAAAAAACATTAGAGGATTTTTAATCCTGATTGCCACATAGCTCCATGACCTTGGGACTGTCATACACCCTTCCTAAATCTGTCTAAGAACAAAGGATGACAAAACCTTTTTTTCTCTAACGCTTGGCGTTGTTTTAAAGGTGACATTTTGTGGGTGAAAGGCATTTGTAAATTATAAAACACTTTACAGAAGTAGATTACCTTTTTTTGGTTTATGAGTAAATCAATTAAGTATAAAGGAAAACATTGGGCAGAAGTATTCATATCAAATATGTCTGATAACTTGTTCAAGTACTTACAAGGCCAACATCAAATGGAAATGCAATTGTAAACTAACATGGGAAAATAGTCACTCTTGCATTGCTAAAGAATAAAAGAATAAATAATTGGCTACATTTCACACCTATTCAGTTACCTAAAAAATTATCAGTCCATAAAGCTTTGAGAAAATTGGTTCAGTCATATAATTATGGAAAGTACTAATTGGTATAATCCTTATAGAAGACAACTTAGTGCATGCAAGAGCTTATTAAAATGCTTCTTTTCAGCCGGGCTCGGTGGCTCAGCCTGTAATCCCAGCACTTTGGGAGGCTGAGGATTGCCTGAGCCTGGGCAACTTGGCAAGACCTCCTCTCTACAAAAACTAAAAAATTAGCTGGGTGTGGTAGTGCACGCCTGTAGTTCCAGCTACTTGGAAGGCTAAGACAGAAGGATCACCAGAGCCCATCAGGTCGAGGCTGCAGTGACCGGGAGCGTGCCACTGCACTCCAGTCTGGGTGACAGAGTGAGACTCCAACTCAAAAAAAAAAAAAAGCTTATTTTCTTTGCTTCCTGAACATTTATTTAATCTTAGTAATTAAAAAACTGTATATAATGATGGCCATTGAAATGTTACTTGTGACATTAAAAACGGAATCATCTATATGTGAGTAATGATTACATAATACCAGAATTTAATGATCTAATATAAAAGCATTACAAATAAAGATGAAAGCTAGTGAGGAAGGCTAAAGTTGAAATGCTTATAATGCAGACGAAAATACAGAATTCTAAATTATCTCTATGTAAAGAGGCAGAAAGTTGCAGAGGAAATAGAAAAAATGGAAACAGTTGTATTAATGAAGTGGGACTACAAATCAGTGTTTGCCTTTCAAAAAGGTGTCTTTTATATAACAGTGTGGTTTTGATACCAAGGAAGTGGGATAAGATAGCATAATGAGTAACCTTCCTATAAGTTATATTGTCTCAATGTACTTGATTCCCAGAAACCCAGAAGCCTGCCTGCACAGTCATAACTGTGTCAAACCTGATAACTCTCAGCATTCAAACTGAGGGAAGAACTTAATGTGTATAGCTAAGGTGCTAAAATTTTCCTTACAGTTTTGTGATAACTTTTAATAATAAAGATAAATGTATCATACTTATGTGTAATAGATGGGCACTGTGGTCACAGGGAAAAAATTTTTCTCTGGGCATAAGATCAGGTAAGTCAGTAATCAAGACTTTAACTGTATCATTCTGGTAGCCTCTGGTAGTTCTCTTAGAGATCTGAGAATAGAGTATAGAAGATAGAAGCAAAAAGTTGAAAAAAAGAGAGGAAATTTAGTAGTAATACTGAGGAGTAGAGTTTAAAAAAATAACATAATGTGGCCAGAGATAATTAAATAGTCTGGAACATGATAGTGTGATTTGGAACAAATGTAAAGATCCAGCATGTATTAATTTTATTGGATTGTTGCCTGAAATATTAAACCAGGTCAATCTTGTTTCTTCTAGCTTCATAAAATTCTAGGCGATAAGGTGAACAATACTGCTGTAATTGAAAAGCAAGTGCTGGAACTTTGGGATAGATTGTATCACTCTTGGTTTGTTAAGGTAAGTTATTTTAGCTAAGGCTTTCCATTGTAAACTAATAAAGTCCTTATATTGAATCATTGACTAGATAGGATTGAAGTCACATTGGGATATCATTGAATTTTTTTTTTTTTTTTTTTTGAGTTGGAGTATCACTCTGTCGTTCAGGCTGGAGTACAGTGGCACACTCACGGCCACTGCAGCCTCGACCTGCTGGGCTCAGGTGATCCTTCTGCCTCAGCCTTCCAAGTAGCTGGAACTACAGGAATATGCCACCACACCCTACTAATTTTTTGATTTATGGTAGAGATGAGGTCTTGTCAAGTTGCCCAGGCTGATCTTGATCTCATGAGCTCAGGCGATCCTCTCGCCTCAGCTTCCTAACGTGCTGGGATTATAGGCATGAGCCACTGCACCTGGCCATCACTGAAATTTTTAAACAGTGTGATTTTAAGCATCATTCACTGTAAGTCAGCTTGAGTTGATGGTTAGTCTCCGTGGTAGAACCTCTCGGTCTCTCTGGTGTAGCAGTATTCCATCCACTGTTCATTATCATTGACATCTCATCCTTTAGAATAGTTCTGTGCAGGAGAAATGTAATACAAGGCACATATGTAATATTAATATTAATTTTTCTAGTAGTTACATTAAAATTAATTTTGCCTATCTTAACTTTTTAATAATTTCTTGACCTAGTGTACCAAAAATACTATTATTATATAATCAGTAGAAAAAATAATGAGATGGTTTATATTCTTTGTTTTTCCCCCACACTAAGTCTTTGAAATCTAGTATGCATTTTATACCAACAGTACATCTCAGTTTTTGAACTGGTCACATTTCAGTGCACAGTAGCCATATGTGACCAGCTACTACTGTTTTAGATAGTACACTTGTAGACATTAAGAACTTTTCTGGAAGTGAAAATAGATCTAAAAGTTTAGAGATCTTTATTTTATTTTTATTTCTAGAGACAGGGTCTCACTCTGTTGCCCAGGCTGGAGTACAGTGGTGTGATCATAGCCTACTGCAACCTTGAACTCCTGGGCTCATGTAGTTCTCCAGCCTCAGCCTCCCAAGTAGCTGGGAGTTCAGGTGCAAGCCACTACTCCCAACTAATTTTTTTAAATTTTAACTTTTTGAGAGATGAAGTCTTACTACGTTGCACAGACTGTGCTTGAACTCCTGGCCTCAAGTGATCTTCTCGCCTCAGCCTCCAAAAGTCCTGGGCTTATAGGCATGAACCATTGTAACTGGCCGAGATCTTTATTTTAAATGAAACTTGTATGTGCTTGTGTTTATGTTACTTCAGAATTTTTGATGGAAAATAATATCATTTTTTACTAAGTTTATAAATGATGGTTTAAAAGCAACTGGTTATTATGCCAAGCCATCCTGTATACTAGGTCTGACAGGGCAGAAGCTGTGCTGTGTATCCGGTGGGCAGAGTTGGTAGTGATTTCTTCCTAGAGTTGATGAAAGGAGAACAGGAATATATATACATAAATCTCTCAATGTGGGCTGGAGGGGGAGAAGAGCTGATTTTAAATTTGACTTTGTTGCTTAATGACCTGTTTGGGATTGTGCACTCTTCCTGGGGATGAGTTGAGGGAACATTGTTGGTTTTTGTATGTTTCCAAGACTGGTAAATAATACCTAGGGAATATCTAGGTGAGTATTGTAGATTTGATCCCATCCGCTAAAGAAACAGATAATTAGAAAGGTTGTGTCTACTTCCATTGCTAACTCTTGGGCTTCTGCTCACAGACAAATAGCTTATACTATCCCTCACCCCTTGAGCTTCATTTTATGGTAGAGGAAGGTCAGTCTCATAGAAACATAGGCTTATAAGTGGTGAAGTACAGTCGTCCCTCAGTATCTGTGGGGGATTGGTTGAAAGACATCCAGGGATGCTCAAGTTCTTTATTCAAAATGACATATTTGCATATAAGGTACATCTTCCCATATAATTTATATTATCTCTAGATTACTTACAATATCTAACACAATGCTTATACTTCACCATATACAGTATTTTCAACGTAGTACTCAGCATACGGCAAACTCAAAGCTTTTATGCTTTGGTACTTTGTGGAATTTTTTTTTCCTCCCAGGTATTTTTGGTCCAGAGTTGGTTGAATTTATGGATGCAGAATCCATGGATATGGAGCAACAGCTATGTTGCTGTCTTTACCTCTTTGACTAGGACCTAATGTCTTTCTGTACTGCATAATGGAGATTAATATCACTATTCCATTAATGAAAGTGGGAGATTAGAAACACATGGAAAATGTTAAGAGCTTACCTCTTAATTTTAGCCTTGCCTGTCACTTTGTTTATTCGTGTCTGTTTCAAATTTAGTTATTCCTGCATCTCTGCCAATCCTTCCAGATACACTAATTCAGTTTCCCTTCCTACTCTTGTTAATTTGTCATATTCTTCCCTCCCTTGCTATCTTGGTCTTATATGGAAAATTAATATGAGATATGAAAAAAGGAGGAAAAAGCAAAGATGGAAGACCAAGAGGAAGATGGAGGGGCCAAACATTTGAAAAAAAAAAAAGATGAAAGTGAATGCTGTGTTTAGTGTACTGTAGCAGATATTGAGGAATAAGGTGTGTTCACAAATGTATTTGGGAGGGAAGCACTGGAACAAGGCTCAGACAGGTGATTAGAATGTAAACAGAAGAATATTATATTTCAGGTCTTTAGATGGAGTTCTTAGCTTATTTCTTAAATAATGTAGTGTTTCACTTTTGACTACCTTCTGAAGTGCTTAGGTAGATCTGAAGCAAAATGGGACTTTTATACGTATGTTCTTTAAGTTAAAACGGAAATTTCACATCTGAACTGTTTTATTCCATAGAATGTAACACATTCTGGAAGGCACAAAGGACACAAGATGCATGTCAATCGTCAGAATAGCTGGCTGGGAGACATTCTGGACTGGCAGGACATTGCTTCCTTTGTTCATGAGAACATTGAGACATTTCTTTCGGTAAGAGTTAGTACTTATAGTTAAATTAGACTAAGTTTTCTTTACACATGTTGACGCCTTCAGCTACCCTGTTTTTAATACCATGGCATTTACAGGTTTGAGAACTTAATGTACTAGAAGGATGTACAAAAGTACAGGCCTCAGGTGTTGTTCCCCTGGTCCTTCCTCTGTGATTGAAGAGTAACTGTGAAATGCTGATTCCTGAAGCATGTGAAGGATGCTGTGGGCTCTCCAGTTCTCAGACAGGGTTCCTTGTCCCCTTGGGCTGATCAGGATGTCCCTAGCTGGACAACTAGAGATAGACTTGCCTTTGTGAAGCACAGAGCCCCTTGACAGATGGAAATATGGTTTCCAGTTACACTGGAGAGATGGAATGTGTAAATGCTTAGCTTGTTACCTTCCCTCCTGTCCTCCCACCATGCACCATCACCTCTGTAGTCTTGGAGCATTCCTAAGTGTTAATGTCTGCTCTTCATTGTTCTGTTGCATGCTTTGTGAGATATCTTGACTTGCAGCTTTTCAGAGATGAGGTCAGTTTTCTTGTCTATAAATTTGTGACTTGTCATCAAATTAACAAAAGTTGAGGTTTGCATTGCTAGATTTTTTAAAGTTTAATTTCTGTTAAAGTAGTACATGACCATAACTAAAAAGTAAATAATAAGATTTTTTGTCAGAAAAATAGCAGTGCCTCTGTGCCTCCCAACTTCAGACTCATTCTCCAAAAACAGCTGTCAATACTTGTAGCTTTCCTTAGGTGTTTACCTCTGAATTTCTGAAATAATGTTTATGCTGCTCTTTCTTGGTTTTGCAGTTTTAGATATTGTCTTTTGGCTTCCTAATGTGGAAGATGGAGCAAGATGTGACTTTTCTTCGAGTCTTTCAAGTGCTTGCTTATACCTATCTCTCTTGAGATTGTCTTACAACTCCTTTGGCCCCTATCTGTCTTTATAGTCACACTCTTTCCTTCCTCCTCTGCACCTGATACAGCTATAATAGCTTGCAATTAAATCTAGAAATTCATGTCCTCTTGTTTTTATGTTTTTGATCATTCTTTTCTCTGTTTTCTCTAGTCCACTGATTCTCGTACTGTTTGGTCTGACGACTCCAAAGTTTGCATGTTTATCTGTCATCAAAAACACTTAAACCCCAGACTTTTTCGCCACTATGTAATGCAGCCATGTGACCAAAAACTATTTGTACCCCCTAAAGCTATTGAAATAAAGGAAAAAAAACTTTTAAAAACATTGCATGTTAACGTAATGAGTATTCTTTTTGTTTGTGAAAAATACTGTTTTCTAAGACCAAAAAGATTTAGTGAGAAGAGTGACTTTCTTTTACATTTTTGCAATTTTACTTAATATCTGGATACTCATACCTGCTTTGTTGCAATGTTTGTTTTGGTTGAAGTTTATTAAGAAAATCCTGCCTCACACAGATTTGTAGCTGGAAAAGAGATGAGTCTTTTTAATAGCCTTCTTAGATAATTGTGGCTATTTGATATACCAAAACTCAGCAAGTGGTATTTTTTTAAAGATTAGTTGCAGTGTGGAATTTGAAACCATATCAGTGATCTTTTTGCACTCCGGTTTACTAAATAAAGTCCAGTGGTCTGTCTTGCCTGCTTTTGTAACATGCATTGGTCATTTGGAGTATTGGTTCACTGATTTCTGTACATCTTCTAAATATTGACATGTTTTGTTATACAGTGTTTAAAAAATCACATTCTTTACTATCACTACCTATCTTATAATAAAAAGGTAATAGGCTATCAAGGTAACAGTGACCAATATAAAATTTACAGGATTCTAATTTTTGTATTGAAAGCTCACATTTTATTGCTAAAAAATACTGTCAGTTCTCTGTGAAGTGACAGGCTCACCTTATTTATTTTTTAGAAAATTTTTGCCAGATACCAAGTCTGTCAGTTGTTCTTTTACATAGAAATGGTGTTTTGTGAAAAGATTGACTAGTCCAGCTCCCAACTTAATCATACCAATGCTTTTCCTCCAATAACTGTCATACTTTTTATACTTTCAAAGCAACAGAAAGTGTTTTATCACAAAGAAATTAAAAAGGTACTCAAGGGTGGATTTTTCTTTTCTTTTTTTTGAGTTGGAGTCTCTGTTGCACTGGCTGGAGTGCAGTGGCATGATCAGGGCTCATCGTGGTCCTGACCTCCTGGCCTTAGGTGATACTTCTGCCTCAACCTCCCAAAAGTACCTGGAACTACAGGCACGTGCCACCACACTTGGCTAATTTTTTTTTGTAGAAACAAGGTTTCACTATGTTGCCCAGGCTGGTCTTGACCTCCTGGCCTCGAGCAGTCTTCCTGCTTCATCCTCCCCAAAGTGCTAGGATTACAGGCATGAGCTACTGCACCCAGTCCTTTTATGTTTTTATTTGCTTTGTTTTGTTTTGTTTTGTTTTGTTTTTTTCTGATGTTGTTAATAGGCAGGTGAGGGCCAATCTTGATGAAATCTTTTCCGTATATTTCAGAACACATTGAAGTTCCCCTACTTTTACATTCCTTTTGCATTTATTGTTTTCAACCCTTCTTTTGTTAACTTCTTTTTAAGTTTTTACTGAAAAACTTTTTTAGTTTTTACCTTATGTTTTACCTTTTTTAGTTTTTAACTCTTTATTGTTTACACCCAGTCTTCCTGGCTAGACTTTAATAAAAATCTCATTTATCACTATCATACCTTGGAGTATGATGTTAATTTCTCAATTAAACTAATTAAGAGAAGACTATTACAGCTTGAATAAGAATTATTTTTGTAGTTAGAAGCAAAGTGGCTGAATTGAAATGGTGTTTTGGGATCACGTGGCTCAACTCTCTTCCTTTATGGATAGATTTTGAAGATAGATGAACTGGAGGACAGCAGATACAGCAGAGTCCACTGTCTTCAGGCTCCCTCCAGACCCTCTGAGGCAGAGATGGCTGAGGCCTGCCAGGAGAAACATTTTCTCTTATTTTGACCTCTGCGTCCCTGCAACGTTCTATTCCTCTTTTTTTCTAAACTGCTTCCTTTAAGTTTCCTTCACTGGCTCCAGATAAGGTGGGCAGATGGCTTTTCATAAGTACCTGAAAAGCCAAAATAATAATCAAAAGGTTTTTTGGTGAGCAGTGGTTTCAGAGTAAAGGAATGCACAACAGTTGGGATGGGGAGGCCTTGTTGATCATTTCTCATCCACAGCAGAGACCACCTTTTATGACTGCCTTGCTTGTTTGCTTAAGTAAGACTCCTGGGCTTTTGTATGTATTTCATGACTGAGTTCATATTCTTGACATCATTTCAGTAGTGAAGTTGCTGCCATTGCTTAAACTAACCCCAAATCTGGTTTGTTTTTTCACTTTTGTGTTGTGATACATTTTATCTTTATAAACCCGTTTTACTTTTAGAGTTTCAGGGGTCTTGTTATTGCTTCTGCCTTTACTCATTTCCTGCTTTCTAACCTGGCTTATAAACTAAAACTACTTTACCTTAATAATTTAGTTACCATTCTAGAAGTGTTCTTTTCTCTGTTTTCTCCAGCTGACACCCCTCCCCCCATTCATTCTTTCTTTTAAATAAGAAAGTTGCTTGTTGGAGACTATCAGACTACAATTAATGTATTCTGTTACTTTCTTAAGAATTACCACAGGAGTATTTTTTTCTCAGTGTGACCCAGACAGTATTTAAGATTTTTTTTTGACAAAAATTCCAAAATGACTGAAGCCCCAAAAAGAATGCTTGTCAAAATCACAAGTAAAGTCATTGTTGGTTTGTTTCTTGGAATTGATGGCATTGTTCATTCATTCTTTATCCCATAAGGTCAAACAGTCAATCACGCATATTTTTGTAGGCAATGTGAAACATTTTCAGGATTTTATGTAAGGAGTTTTTGTAAGTGAAACCAGCCTGCCAAGGCTTTCTCATGAAGACCCAGCTGAGGTTTGCAAGAAATGTTGAGGGCAACAAAGTATGCCTTTATAAATGATACATTTGAGGTAGGAAAGGAATGGATAAGTCTTTCATAGAACAGATGGAATAACTGAAACATATGACAAAAAACAGATCTGCTACTTTGGAAAGGGCACCAAAATAAAAATCAGACGTTACAAGTTTTGGCCCAGCTCTAGTTCCACTTACTGCCTTTGTGTCCTTGGGCAAGTTATTAAAAATTTCTGAGCTTCAATTTGTAAATATATAAAGTAGAGATGATGCCATCTAGATTACTTCACCAGCAGCATTCCTTTAAGGAAGTGTTTTAAAAACTTTACCAGAAAGTGTTTTTCTGATGATTTTGCTTTTGTGTTGGTTACTAGGAAGGATAGTCCACTTTGGGAAGAATAGAACAGACATTATCATAAGGGAATTGAAGTTCATGGAGAGGTTGTAAATGAAAACACGCAGTTGTGCTGCAGAAATTGTATATCTTCCTTTAGTAATACTGAATATATATGAAAAACCTTCATCTTGTTACCTGATAGTAATGAATTTGCAGGTGATGGATTAACTGAACTCAGTAGGTTTTAAAGTAGTCATCGTTGTTTTGCTTAGGAATGATTTTCAGCTGCAGAGCTCTGCCCTTAACCCTATCTGTTCATTACTTTTATTATTATCTTAACAAAGTCCTTGAAGTGACTTATATTTGTAGATGAGTCTAAGTTGGAGATGGCAAGAGTGGTAACTAGGCAGCCAACAAAATAAATGCTGGAATTTCATGGCCTGTACTTACTATTCTACAAGATAAAATATAACCACAGGTTGTATTCTGGCATATTCTCCTGTAGATATAGTCATGTCATGTGTCACATAATGATGTCTCAGTCAACAACAAACCACATATAGAATGGTGGTCCCATAATATGAGAATACTGTATTTTTAATGTACTTTTTCTATGTTAAGATACACAAATACATACCATTGTGTTATAGTTTCCTACAGCGTTCAGTACAGTAAAATGCTGTCAAGTTTGTAACCCAGGAGCAATAGACTAAACCATATAGCACAGGTGTGTAGTAGGCTCTGCCATCTAGGTTTGTGTAAGTATAATCCATGATGTTCTTACAACAACAAAACCACTTAAGGACACATTTCTCAAAACATATCTCCATAGTTAAGTGACACATGACTATTTTTTCTATGCTTGCCATTTTTACAAAGTTATATAGAAAATTTGTTATCCTGCTTCTTCAACTTAGCATTATATTATAAAATATTTTTCCATGTTGTAATAGAGATGTTTTTGATGGCTGTTTAATATTATTTGGGGTGGACTCGTCATAATTCACTCAACCATTTCCTTACTGTTAATCATGGAATTCTTTTTTTTTTTTTTTTTTTTTGAGTTGGAGTCTCACTCTGTCGCCTAGACTGGAGTGCAGTGGCCGCTCCCGGCCACTGCAGACTCGACCTGCTGGGCTCCGGCTATCCTTCCGCCTCAGCCTTCTGAGTAGCCGGAATTACAGGCATGCGCTACCACGCCCAGCTGATTTTTGATTTATTGTAGAGATGAGGTCTCACCAAGTTGCCCAGGTGGGTCTCAAACCCGCGGGCTCAGGCAATCCACTCACCTCAGCCTCCCAAAGCGCAGGATTACAGGCTGAGCCACTGAGCCCGGCTGCAATTCTTTTTAGTTCATTTTTTTTTCTTGTTTAACACATTCCTCAGTTCTTGTCTTTTCTGTTCATGGTACTGAGACACTGTATTAAAAGTACACTAGAAAACTGTGGAAATGTCTTTCCTGAGTATTAGTTCTTATGTCCATCTTTCTCTCTTCATCAGATCTTGGAGTCTCTGTGGATTGTTATGAGCCGGAATGTGAGCCTACTGTTTACCACTGTCACTACGCTCCTGACCATCCTCTTCTACAGTGGGACAGCCCTTCTCAATTTTGTGCTGTCTTTGGTATGTCTACATGGATGAGTACACGTCACATTTTCTTCCCCATTAAGGCATATTCTTGGTTCATTTGCGTTTGTGGATGTCTGTCTTCCTATGGTTTACAAATGTGATTTTTTTAGGAGATACTGTCCTTTGTTTTGCAGATAATTTTCCTGACCACACTATTTTATCTATTAAGTTCCAGTGATGAGTACTACAAGCCAGTGAAGTGGGTGATAAGCCTGACTCCACTCTCTCAGCCAGGTCCTTCTTCTAATATTATTGGCCAGTCTGTGGAAGAAGCTATCAGGTAGGGATAAGGTTTGTTTTATTCTACTTCTTTCAGAAACTGTTTTCTGTGAGATGCCTCATTTTTGTTTTGAGCATCCTGGTAACATTCTGCATGAAACCAGTGAAGGACTCTGGTATTTTTTTTTAAACTCATTTTGGGAGGATAAATATAAGCAGTGTAAATATTAATAAGAAAAAAACTCAAAATAGTTTTGCTGTGTGGCCCTCAAACCTGTGATTAGCAAAGAGGTAATAATGACCTGTTTCCATCAGCGAGATCTTAGTCTAGCTCTTATCATCATGTCATTTGCTTGGGAGAACCCTGTCTTCTACCACACATCCCCCTCGCCTCCTTTTCGAACTCTCCTCTGTTCTCAGGAATTCTAGCTTTGCCCCTGCAGCAGAATAGATGGCCTTCCTGTTTCTTCCTCTGTCCCTTCGGTACCAAGCTGTGTCCTCTGTGAAGGGTAGGTTGGATACTGGAAATACAGAGTCTTTGGTTATCTCTTAAGTCACAGGCCCTGTGTGCACTGCATGTTCTGGCCAGCAACTTTTGTCATGTCTTTGAGGGCCCATGTATTTCAGGCTTGGTTTCTGAATGAGCTTTTTCAACTTTTATTCTCCATAAGCTCTTTCCAGATCACCGGCACCTAGCCCCCTTTTCCTTTTGCTCTTCATTATCATTTCTGGTAGGGAGAGATCTTTTGCAGAGCAGGCCTCTATCAGCCCCTCCTTCAGCCCCTGTGCCTCATTGCTTATTGGTAAGACTCAGCTACATTTTTTCTTCTTGTGAACAGCTACTAAAGTTAAACACTTACATTGTCCATTAAAGCTTCTTTTTCTAATAAGCTGTTAGCTAGGTGGTCTTAAGCTTCTCTTGACTAGTGTATCTTTGGCTAGCATTTCTGTTTCTACATGCTTTTCAAAAATATCATTGTTTGGAAGTAGTCTTGCACAGAAGTCTTGATTTGACTTGATAATCCTGTCTAACTGATCTTGACTTATTTTTTCACTGTGCTTATGTAACAGCTGGGGAGAATACCACTTTGATCTTTAGAAAAACCTCAGTTACATTCAAATGGTATGCAATCTCCATTTGAATGAAAAAAATTGAGATATATTGTCTGTAGCAACTTTAATAGGTTCTCTCCCTTTTTCATACTAGCAAGGCCTGGGTAAAGCTGTCACCGTTATATTGTTTCCTTAATTGGCTGTCAAGTGGGAGTTAAGAAAAAAAAAAAAGAAAGCTCTTAGCACCTATATGGTGCCATCAGGTATCCATCCACTTGGTGGGGGCCATCCATATAAAGATTGCAGGTTTGGGAGTGTAGTACCTAATGTAATAGCTTTTTAGAGTGAAGCTGTCTTGAGGGAAGTACCAGCTGAAACATCCCTCTTAAGGCCTATATGACCATTGGTTTTTAGCCTTACTGATAATATATATAATATATACTTACTGAGTAAATGAAATAATGAAAATCTGAGCAATAGATTGTCTTTTGTTTATCTAAGTAACATCTGACTCAAAAAAGCTTATGCAAATGCTCTACCAAAAAGGAAAACTAACCTTGTATCTTCCCAGTTGATAAAGCTATTGAATCAGCCATATCAAAGGCTAGTTGGAATGGTCTAGTCAGTGTGACTTAAGTCAAGCCTTGCAGAAAAATATCTACCTTGTAAAGAACTTCAAGAAAGATGATGCTTCCTTTTCCTCAACCTTATTAGCTCTGATTTATTCTTACAAAGTTTTTGTATTATCAAATCACAGTTCTTGAATTTTCTCTTGTTCTGCTTTCTTAGAATAAACCAGTTACTGACCACCCTCTAAATGTATGTCATTGAGTCACCGTTTTTTCATAGCAGATATGCCATCTCCTTTGTTTTAAACTTAATTCTTAAATGTCATGGTTTCTGGTCAATGTTAAGTAAAGCTGTGAGTAACACCTAGGTTCAGCTGATTGAAAGCATGTATTTTACCATGAGGTCTTCTTCCAGGAGGAGCTGTTTAGGGAATATCATAAGTTAAATTTGTGATACTGTTAAGACTATTCAAATGGACACAACAAGGCTGAAAACTAGAATCAAGTTTTTGGCTCAGGAGAGAATTTGAGATGAGAAAGGATACTTTGTCATCTACAGAGATAGGAAGAAATAAATGTATCTTCTACACATTAGATTTGTCTTATTTTCTTGGGAGTGTGCACACTAATTATGTACTATAACAGTAGCTCATATCTTGGTCACAAACTATACTGGGACAAACTATAGTTATTATCATATTTTTAATACAGAAACAATTTCAACAACCTTCTGTACAAGAACTATAATTCTAATGGTTTTCAAAACCAGTAGGTTTTTTTGGAATCTGATAAATATGATACAGACTAAAGAATGTGCTATGACCTGGGCTATTTTTCTAACCAAAGCTATATCAAGTTATAAAAGTTGAAGATTATAATACAAGATGAGTTTTTGCAGTCTAAGTTCTCTGGGCTGTTTCTTTACAGGGTCAGATTTGAGACTTAAAGTGTACAGGTTTTACAGATTCCTCTGAAGAGCTTTCTTATGTAGATAAGATAGCAGTGAGTACTATTTCTAAGAACTCTTGTCAAATTTTTCATTCTGAAAGATTGTGTTCAAGAAGGAATATATTTCTTCATAGAAAGAGATAATAAGAGAAAAAAATATTATACAAATGATTTTGAAAATATAATTCCTCAAAGTGCAGTTTAGTCTGCACTTTGTCAGCGATGCCAAATTTTATAAGCGTCATTGATCATCAGTTATCATCAATGTTGCAGTTAAATGGAAATAATTAAATATTTAAATAATTAAATTCATATTATCTGATTCGTTAATAAGTTAAAAGTGGAATTGAAATTGGGGGTTAACTGCATGACCAGACAGTGAAAAAGTGTCTGTTCTTGAAACTTTGCCTTCTTAAATATATGGCTCCTTTATGACCACTATTTCATTGAATTTTGAAGAATACTTCTTCTAAATTGATTACATTTGCAATTGGGTTTTCATTTCATAAATTTTTGAGTCAGTGGCATGCATCTTTTATCCCCAAACCATTTTCCTCTCTTTAGCAGCATGTTGTCTCCTGAATGTATACATCATACCCTTCTTCCCCGATGCTCCCATTCTGCTTGCTCTGGTGGAGATATTGCACATTACTAAGTTGCATGTTGTCACGGCCTCAATGCAATTTAGTGTGTGTGATATTTTCACATGAGTGCATGCACACAGTATGGCTCTTGCTTGCTGGGATTACAGCTTTTCAGTGCCCGTGGGTGGGCATCCTGATGAATTGGATAAGGGAATGTGTATTCTGTGAGATTTTCATTTGGAAAGTGAATGTGCTTCCCATCTCTAGCCCCCAATTTTGGAGAATTAAAAGTGTTTGGGTTAATTTAAAAGGTCAGCATTGATTATTTAGTAAAGCAGTATTTCCATTATTTCCTTTGAGCAAATTAAATATTCACTGGAAATCCTCATTGATTTAAGAGTATAGACAATATTGTTTAAATGTATAAGGAAGAATATGAAACTGTAAGAAAATGTATTTTCATTTATTTGAAAACTGAAATAGAGAGGCAGAATATCTTAATGCATATTTGGGAAAATTAAATTAGCTGGAGTTCTTAAATAATAATCAAAACGGTAACTACATGCCTTCTTGACCTACTTGATTAGAGGTTGGCCTAATAAACCTGAAGCTTTATTCTTTGAAGTTTCCAAGGAAAATTATCTTAAACAATTTTATTTTATATTTAGTTTCTCATTGGGATGCTTTAAAAATTGTTAAATTCATTTTTATGGGCTTATAATAGAAATAGTTTTGAGATATAAATGTTTACTATTTGCCTACGTAATTGAAACAATCCTTGTTATTTTTTTAGTTAGCATCAGGGTAAGCATGTGTGATCACTAGGTATTATCAAGGATATATATTAGTGATATAAAAATATTGACAGTATTACTGCTGCTAGAGTCTCCAGATTATCTAATGATGCATTGTTGTATGCGTCGGTCTGTGACTCACACTATTTGAGGGAAGTGGGGAGGGGATGAAAGGCTTCCATGTAAGCAGCTCTTCCCCATGCCTGTCAGCAGCTCTGTAGGTCTGGATGCACAGTGTGGTCATTCCCTCATGCCAGAAATCTAATGTCAGCCATGTTTCTATATGTCATACTGTGGAGTTGGGTCTCTGGGGCAGATGAACTAGAAAAGAAAGAGAGGATATGATTTCTCAAGAGAGATAAGGGCTGGGAAGAATAGGCAGAAGGGGAAGATATGGAGAAAATAGTTAAAGGGACACAGAAGACAGCTAGATAGGAGGAATAAGTTATAATGTTCTGTAGCACTGTAGAATGACTATAGTTAGCAATAATAAATTATATAGTTTCAAGTAGCTAGAAGGATGATATTGAATGTTCTCAACAATAAATGTTTGAGATGGCGTGGTGGCTTAAGCCTGTAATCCCAGCACTTTGGGAGGCCGAGGCGAGAGGATTGCCTGAACCCAGGGGTTTGAGACCAGCTTGGGCAACTTGGTGAGACCTTGTCTCTACAAGAAATGAAAAAATTAGCCGGGCCTGGTAGTGCGTGCCTGTAGTTCTGGCTACTTGGAAGGCTAAGGCGGAAGGATCTTCTGAGTCCAGCAGGTCGATGCTGCAGTGGCCCTGAGCATGCATACCACTGCACTCCAGCCTGGGTGACAGAGTGAAACTCTAGTCCCCCAAAAAGAATGTTCGAGATGATGGATATATGCTAATTAATCTGATCACTATACATTATATGTACTGAAACATCACTATGCACCCCATAAGTTTGTACAATTATTGTATATCAGTTGAATTATTGAAATCAGAAAGCAGTCAAGGAAGCTGGAGAGTACTTTCACCTCTGGTAATTATATGCACCGCGTTTCTAGAAGCTGGCCCATCTCTCTCCATTAGCTTGCCTTCTACTTGAAACATACTGTATTGCAGTGAAGAAAGAATACTAGGAAGGGAAATATAATCTGCTAGAAAGAAAAGAGGTGGAACCAGTGGAAGGGAATGTTGTGGAATAGGCAGAATTTGGGACTCTTCACTCTTCCTTTTCTTCATTACTTGTCTTCTTCCTTAGATGTGTGCTTCCTACTTGGCTGAAGCCTATGGTCCTGTGTACTCTGAGTGTATAGAACTTCTCGACTGTGTTTGTCATTCTCATTCCACTCCTTGCTTTAAATCTCGTTCTATTAAGAGCAAGTCTTCTGCCAGGCATGGTGGGTCACACCTCTCATTCCAGCACTTTGGTGGGTCAAGGTTGGAGGATTGCTTGAGCCCAGGAGCTCAAGACCTCATCTCTACAAAAAATGAAAATTAAAAAATTAGTTAGGTGTGGTGGCATACACCTGTAGTCCCAGCTACTCAGGAGAAGGCTGAGGTGAAAGGATCACTTGAGCCTAGGAGGTTGAGGCTGCAGTGAGCTGTGATTGTGCCACTACACGCCAGCCTGGGTGACAGAACTGGGACCTCGACTCAAAAAAAAAAAAAGAGTAAGTTATCTGATCAAATCATGAATTGTCCTATTTTTCTCTTACTCAGTTTAGAAAAGTGGCAGGAACAGTTTTGTTGGTCAGAAGTGAGAGAGAGCTGATAGCTGAAGTGAAGTATCAGGAAACATGTGAAAAAGTAAGTTTCATCTTAAAGTTTATAAAAGATGAAGATAAAGAACTGGTTAGGAAGAACTAATGTCCTAAACATTATTTGAAATTAGTCCAAGCCGCTGATACAGAGGATTTTTATATCAATGTATAGTTGTATAACGGAAGCATGGATGCACATGCTTTTAGTGCCACACACTATAAATATGCAGTAGGGTTAGTTAGGGAAAAACTTAAAAGAGAAAAGCCTGGTGGAGCATGACTCTTGGAACCTTTATTCCACAGAGAGGTATGTTTAGGTGGGGAGTAGATGGATTGGATGCACTATGACCTGCTTTGCCATAGAGAGGAACCCTGTAATAGTCTACAGACACTGTGGGTAAGGAGAACATTCCTGTAGTCATGGAAGGTGTCTGAGTGGGAAGAGGCCTTGGTAGAGCTCAGTGGCTGGTGTCATTCTCTTCTTCCATTGAGCTAAGTTGGATCCACTGAGCTACCAGTAGAAGGAGAAAACGAGCCTCCAGAGTTTTCTGAATTTGATGCTTCTCACTGCTGAGTGCTAGGAGAGCTTGGAGATGGAATGAACAACTGTCCATAATCCTTAAAGAATTACTGAAAAAGAAATATTCCAGAAGACCAAGCACAGGCACATATTTTTTGAAAGTTGAAAGTGGAAGAAGACTTCTGTCAATTTCTACAGTAGGTGCTTGATCATTTGGTTGTGAGAGTTATCAAGGATGGTAATAACTGTTGACACCATAGATTCACAGAGCACAATTCAAGCACAACCACACTTAGGGAATGCCACAAGTCAGAGTCTTTTGAGGTTTTTGCAAGAGATTTGATAAAGTGTATCATAATGTCTTTCCTTGATAGCAAGACAGGGAGTGCTTTCTGAATTTGAATATCCAAAAAGTATTGATGAATTGATTGATATCAGTGGGTGAAATAAATGAGGGGATGATCTTTCAGTGGTATGATTGTAAGTAATATTTTTGCATTGATTAAAATAGTGATTTTTGGTAGTTCATTCAGACTATATTGTGCATGCCATTATTTACGTGCCAGATAAAGTTTGACTATGGGAGTAAATTATTACTAGCAGTCTCTGAATTTTAGGTCTCAAAGAACCCAAGAGATGAGCGATTATTATGTTATTGCTTGTTTAGCCTGATCTATACCTTATAGTATAAAATAACTGAACTAAAACTTTCTAGTATGCTGCTTGCAGAAGCAAGCACATATCATGGTACTTGACACATAGTGGGTTGTATTAGTGTCCTATTGCTGCTATAACAAATTACCATAAACTTACTGGCTTAAACAAAACTTATTTTTTTCTCTTGTAATTCAGGAGGTCAAAAGTCCTAAAATCAAAATATTGGCAGGTCTGTATTCTTTTTGAAGTATTGAGGGAAGTATCTGTTTTCTTGTCTTTTTCAGCTTCTAAAGGCTGCCTTTGTTTTTTGGCTCATGGCCCCTCCTTCCATCTTTAAGAACAGTGGTGTTGCATCTTCAAATCTCTCTGTCTCTGAGTCTACTTCTGTCCTCACCTCTCCTTTCTTGATTCTTATTCTCTTGCTTTCCTATTTTTAAACATTTTTAAAAATTTAAATAAAGTTTATATATATAACATAAAAATTCACCATTTTAGCCATTTTTAAGTATACAATTTAGAGGTTTTTAGTATATTCACAGTTTGTGCAGTCATTACCAATAATTCCAGAACTACCTTCCTTTTTTTTTGAGTCAAGGTCTCACTCTATACCCTAGACTGGAGTGCAGTGGCACAGTTATGACTCACCTCCATCTCCAGTTCCTTAGATCAAGTGATCTTTGTCCTTTAGCCTCCTGAGTAGCTGGGATTATAGATGCACATCACCATGCCTGACTAATGTTTAAAATTTTTTTGTAGAAATGAGGTCTTGTTGCCCAGGCTGGTCTCGAACTCCTGGGCTCAAGTGATCGTCCCACCTCTGCCTCCCAAAGTGTTGGGTTTATGGACATGAGCCACTGTTCCCAGATGCTCCCTCTTGTAAGGATTTTTTAAAACCTTTTTTTCTGTCTTAAACTTCTGAAATTTAATTTTTCAACAGTTGAGAAAAGTTGTATGTATTTATGGTGTATAATGTGATGTTATGTGTATAAGTGAAATAGTTAAATCAAGTTAGTTACTATATCCATTATCTCACATACTGTTTTTGTTGTGAGTACATTTAAGACTTACTTTTAACAATTTTCAAGTATACGGTGGATTATTATTAACTATAGTCACTATGCTGTACAGAAGTTCTCCTGAACTTACTCAATTTAACTGAAACTTTGTACCCTTTGACTATCTCTCTATTCCTACTGTCTAGCCCCTGGCAACCACTGGTCTACTGTCTGCTTCTATGAGTTTTACTCGTAGATTCTACATATAAACGAGGTCTGTCTGTGCCCGGCCTATTTCATTTAGCACAATGTCCTGCAGGTTCATTCACATTGTCACAAATGACAGGATTTCTTTCTTTTTTGAGGTTGAATAGTATACACAGACACATACATATATGTGTATTTATGTATGTGTTTGTATATTTACTATAAACAGTTTCTGCTTATTGAGTATCTACTGTGTACTAGGTTAGTTACTAGGGGCTTCGGGTACATTGTCATTTAGATTTTCATGAACTGAATTGCTCTTTCCATCAGTATCCATTCACATACTACCATAACTGAAGTTTAACTTCACACCTTGAGGAGATGTGCTGTGATATAGGAGGCAGTGACTTCTGGGTTGGTGTCCATGGACTATTAATTTGTTCTGAATTGAGAGGTTAAAACTAGTTTGTTACAAAGTTAAGTAGACACCGTATAACCCAGTGTCTCCATTCCTAGGTATTTACAGAAGAGAAATGAAAGTGTGTGTCCACAATGACTTGTACTTCAATGTTCCTAGTAGCATTTTTTGTAATAGCCCCAAACTGGAAACAAATTCCCATCAACTGGTGAATGTTCAAATTATGGTATATCTATATAATGGAATATGACTCAATAAAAAGGAACAGATGACTACTATACTCAACAATATTGTTGAAGTTCAGAAGCATTATACTAGGTAAAAGAAACCAAACACCCAAAGCTACATAATGACAGTGTGAATGTACTTGATACCACTGAACTGTACACTAAAAATGACTAAGATAGCAAATATTATGCTATGTGTATTTTGCCACTTTTTAAAAAAAAGCTATGTAGTATATGACTTATGTTTATGTGAAATTCTAGCAAAGGCAAAATCATAGTGATAGAAAGCATATCTAGTGACTGTCAGAGGCCCAGGTTCAGGGAGGGACTGACTATAAAAGGGCATGAGGGAACTTTTTGGGGTGATCAAATGTTCTTTATCTTGATTGTAGTTGTGGTTATGGAACTTATGTATTTGTCAAAATTACTGAGTTGTACATTTAAAGTTCTGTGGGTTTTATTATTTATAAATCATAGTTCAATAAAGCTGATATATAAAAAGGGAGGAAAAAATTACCAGGAATTTGAGGGAGTTAATAAATTTTTTATCTCCTTGTAAGCTGTTGGAGGATATTTCTCTACTGTTTTATAAAGTTGGTGTGCCAGATCGCAAGTAATGAGGTAGAAGAAAATATATTCTTTTCATGCCTCACTGGGTTGTATGAGTATGTTTAGTAACTGTAAACAATATAGAGTGTTTTTAGGGTCCATGAAATTATTTAAAGGTTGCCTTGATGAGCATATTACCAACATCCATCCAGTGTTCTCAGAGGTAGAAGAAAGAAGACTGTGTGCTGTTTCCTACAGGTGGTCCTTTTGGGATTGAACTTTGCTGACTTGCTACTTGGATGAATCAGTTGTGATATCCTCTTGCATCTTTGATTTTAACTTATTTTTGGCTTAAAATTTTATAAATAACGTAAAGTTAACGAAAGTAGCACATATATATCTCTTTTCATTGACCTCCCTAATTCCAGATGGGTTCCATACTTTCCTTTTTCTCTTTGGTCGGTCATTGACATTATTCTCGCCTCCTGAAAACCTTTCTTCTTCCTTGATCTCTGGGAATACTGCATACTAGTGATTTTCCTCCTCTCACTGAAATGATCCATTATCTCTTTGGCTGGTATATTTTTGTCTCTAAACCCCTTATGAAAATGCAACCTATTGTCCCATTTTCTCTCAGCTTGGCCCTTTAGAATCTTTTATTCTCTCCTATGGCTGATCTGTTCTGGTGCATCTCAGATGTCTTGTCTGAGTTTGCTGTTAAGCCCTGTCTCTTATTTCAGCTACCTTCAGAGTATTTTCATGATCCTTTTTGACTTCCCATTGTCCAAACTAAACTTACTCCCTTTTTTCCCATTCCTCTTTCATTCTGGCCTTCTCTGTGTCTTTGAGACACTGCCCTTTTTTCCTCCTTAGGTTTAAAACTTGAAGCTCTGTCATTTATTTTTTCCTCTATCCCTTCTATTCAGTTATTATTCAGATCCTTTTTATTTTCTGTGGGATATCTTCCTTCTTTTTGGTTTTCTTGTTTTTTTGTTTGCTTTGAGTCGAGGTCTCACTCTGTTGCCCAGGCGGAGTGTAGTGGTACTGTCACAGCTCACCACAGCCTTGACCTCCTGGGCCCATGCGATTCTTCCACCTCAGCCTCCTGAGTAGCTGGGACTATTGACACATGCCACCATGCCCAGCTAATTTTTTGATTTTTTTTTTTGGTAGAGACGAGATCTTGCCATGTTGCCCAGGCTAGTCTCAAACTCCCGAGTTCAAGTGATTCTGCCACTTGGCTTTCTTATACTCTGCTACCTTACTAATCTTCCAGCTGAAAAGCAAACACACAGCACCTGACACTGCACATTTTCACATAGGTTCCTATATTAATCACTGAATATTTGTATCTGTTTTTACCGCTCTTTTATTTTCCTGTCTGATTTTATTTTGGAGTTACTAAGATTTTTTTCATAAATTCTGCCCCAATGATCTGCATTTTTTGGTAGTATTTTACTTTGTAGGCTTGGTTGCATAGGTTAAGAAATGTGGGAAGATTTTGTTAACAAGAAACGAAAGACTGGTGAAATACAAATTACATTGTCCCCTTACTTGCTCTTTCCATAGGGGATGGCTGGCTGTAATCTGGGTTTCTTGGAGTTTAGCTATATCCTTGGAAACATGTAATTTACATTTTATTTTCTTTTTTTAAAAAACATCTTTAAAAAAAAATTAGAGACAGGGTCTTGCCCTGTTGCCCAGGCTGAAGTACAGTGGCATATAGTGGAAGGTAGTTCAGTGCAGTCTCAGACTCCTGGGCTCAGGTGACCCTCCTACCTTAGCCTCCCAAGTAGCTAGTACTACAAGCATGAGTCACCACACCCAGCTAGCTTTTTTTAAAATTATTTCTTTTAGAGATGGGGTCTCACTATGTTGCTCAGTTTGATCTTGAACTCCTGGCCTCAAGTAATCCTTCCATATCAGCCTCCCAAAGTGCTGAGAGCCACCATGTCTGGCCTCAAACTTAATTTTCTTTTAATTTATTTTGGTGTTGAAATAGCTGCTTCCAAAGTAAAAAGTTGATGGATTATTTCAATGAATAGGGTATTTTAGGGTTTTTTCATTTCAGTTGTCTTTAAATCCAGAGAGAAATTTAAGGAGTAGTTTAGTAAACATTCTTTAGGATTTAAAATAGGTCTTTATGCTTCTTTGAAATAAAATGAAAACAGCATTCTCAGTTCAATAGAAAAATTGAAGCTATTGCCAGATTTGGAGTAAGGTGGCCAGCAGCCTATAAAGACTGATTTTTCTGAATCATAATATGATAATATGTTGATTTACTTTTTCTTTTATCTTTGGGCATTCTAGAGGGGTGTTTGATGCTTCCCTCAAAATGGCTGGCTTCTATGGATTGTACACCTGGCTGACTCATACGATATTTGGCATCAATATTGTCTTCATACCATCAGGTAACAACCATATCATAACTTTCACTGTCTTCTATTTAAGGAAAGTTAAGCTATTTTACATACATTAAGGAAATGCTTCTTCAAGTTTAATATACTCAATTTTGTGACTTGAGATCTAATGTAATCCAGATTAGTATGATTTGTAATATGTTTGCCTATTGCTGTATTCCCAGTAGGTAGAATCATACAGAGCACTTAAAAAGCATAGCCTAAGTATTTGTTAAATGAATGAATATCCTAGCATTTAGTATAACACAACACCAGCTCATAATTGGGTTTGAATTGAACTGATTGGTGGGGGAAATATGTTGTAAAGTAGCTTTGTCCTGTCCATCCTGGGGCATGATGAATGCTTCTGAGGGCAGTAAGCTGTCTCCATACAAGATTTGTTCTGATAATACCCTTATTCCATATGCACTAGATGGTGTAATGGCCATGTTGTTCCTTTTCCTTTATATTCTTTTTTCTCCTTCCACTTTTTCTTCCTTGTTTCTGTGACTGCTTGTTTTCCTAATTATCTTTTCTTTCCACATTTGTCTCTATCAATATTTTTTCCTCTTTTGTCTGTGCCTCTTTCCTTCTTTTACATTCCTGTGTTCATTCGTGTTCTTTCTACTTTGGTGTCTACTCACTCACTCTCTGACATTCAAGCACCCTGTCAGGCAGGCAGACAGGCAGGGTGGGTGATGGTCTTTTTGTATTGATGAGAAACCAAAGTTTTCCAAAGTCACTTACTGGTAGGACCAGAACTAGAATCCACATGTGCTTGAATCTCAGTTTGGAGGGAAGCCAGACAGAGAGAGTGCTTGATCATACTGCTCTTGAAGGGGATGAACTTGAAGCAAGGTCTTTGGTCCTTCAACTTACAGACTTTCTTTTTTTTAAATTAAGTTTCATTTTTATTAGAAGCAAAGTAAAGAATATTCATTCATATCTGTGGTTTAAAAACTAAAATCTGATTGGACGTTGGACTGAGTACAGATTTTGACATATGCTCTACAGTTAAGTTTATAGGACTGAACATTAATCACTGATTCAGAATAACAACTGCAGAACATTACAATTTTATTGCTTAAGAATAGATCTATAAAGAAAACACACACTCTTTAGAAAGTTTTTCAAAATCTCATTTTAAGATACTGAACCTTGATCTTACTGGAAAATTAAGTTGAACAGGGCATATCATTCCCCTAATATTATGATTGAATTTGTGAGTAGTTAACGAGTTTTGGTGGAAATCTTTAAGTGGCAAGAGCTACTGCTTAGGTTCTGTTTTGTTATTGTTTTGCTGATGACATTAAGTTGCTTTTCTTATTTTAATCTTTTATTATTAGCATTAGCAGCAATCCTTGGAGCAGTGCCATTTCTGGGGACATATTGGGCAGCAGTCCCTGCAGTTCTAGACCTGTGGCTGACACAAGGGTTAGGATGCAAGGCCATTTTACTGTTGGTTTTTCATCTCTTGCCAACATACTTTGTAGATACTGCAATCTATTCTGATATATCAGGGTAAGTATTCCACAGAACTTCTGAGGTTATCTGTGAATCATCCAGGGATTTCTGTCGTTTTTTTTTTTCTGGGAGTGGGTGAAAGAACTGGTGGTAGGAGTTTTCAGTGAAGTAGTCTTTTGTGTTCCCATGGGTATAATGAAATTTTATTTTAAAATAACGCTGTTTACAAGGCATGATATTTTGTTATTACGTAAGTATTGTTTGCAATATATGAGACCATAGGGTAAAACAAAATTGAGAATAATTTTCTCTTGATTTAGTGACATTTACCTAGAAAAGAGATATTGCCAGGTGTATTTAAAATATTTTAACAGTGAAGAGTTAGTGGTTATTCTTAGCACTTCTTTGCTTTTGAAGAAAACATTATTAGATTGTATGTTTGAGGATTTCCACATAAAACCAAATCATAGCAAGTTAATGTCTGGTAAGCAAAGCTCTCTTCAGATAGTATGGTACTAAGGTATGATGAATACAGGTTAAATCTAAGTTGGAACCAAAACTTCAGCCATATAACTCAGTAAATAAATATCTGTTTTTGTGAGTTTTGATATCTCTTAGAAATTGCATTAAGTAAATCAAGCTAGTCATGAATCCAGATTCACATTGTGTATTAAAATCTGGATTATGACCAAATGTTGAATTTTGATCTGCTGCTCAAATTCAGAATATGGCCTACTGAAGCTGTCATAATAGTTAATATATTTAATTTTCTGTAAGCAAATTAAAGGAAGAGTAGACAGGCTCTAAGTTTATAGAAAGAGTACCCTTCAGTTAATTTAAATCATGTGGACGTGTACCGTATGCCACCTTGTTTTTACTTTAGAAAGTTAAAGAAAGAAATAATGGATGTAGAACTACTCAGAAGCCCCAAAGTTCCAGAGCAAAAAGAAACAAGCAACTCCATAAGTCAACCTTAGGGGAACCTTTATGGGTAAAGGTTAAAGAGAGAAAATTAAAGTTAAAAAGCAGAACATCAGAGTGTGGTTAAATAATGTTTAACAGTTGACATTTAAACAGGAGAAATAAGCATGTGATTTATACTTATGTGCTTTTATTTCTTTAAGCTCTGCTATAAATTTTAAGGCTTATAGCTAGAATTGAAGATTTATATGTGATTTCATCTTAAAAATAAAATTTTGTCTTTAAACCATTATCATTAGGAAATGAAGGTGCTTTTTTGTCATTAGGAGCTTTTATTTTGAAACTCCCACACTTTTTTTTTTATATAAGCCTTAAGCATTTTTTATAGAAATTGTCCTCAAATGTGTTGTTTAGGGAAAAAGTTTATCTAGCATATATGGAATACTACTCTAAATCCTTTTTTTGGAGTGAGAAAAACCAATAAATTATGAATATAAAGTATTGTTTTCCCTAAGACTGGCTCACCACAAGTCTTACTTTAATCAAACTATAACATAGAACATCCTTCCAGGGTATTTAGTTATTTGCTCCTTTCTAAGTTGTTCTTATCTGTGTTTGAAAACAAGAAACAAACAGAATGTGACTTATTTTCCAGTACCTTTTATGTCAGTGGTCATTTCTTATCACTGTCAATGTCCTGTGCTGCTGTGTTCTATTTTATTGTATTCCGGTTATATAAGTGAAATTATGATAAACTGGAGGGCATATTTATAACTTTCCTGTGGGGAAAAAAATCTTGGACTTTGTAACAGATATTTTCTTCATGAGGATTTTCTCCCTACTTGTGTTAAAAACAATACATTAGAAGGTTGCCAAAAGTGTAACCTATGAGTAACAGGGATGCTATTGTTGTTGTCTTATAAAAAGAATAATTAACTAAATTACATGCTAAATTGTGCCCATTTAGTTATCCTTGATGGAAGTAAACAGGTGACTTTTATAACCAATCCTAAGTCAACATTAACCCATCTTAGGCAGCTATCTGTAATGGGTACAAAATATGTGTTAACAGTGCTTACTGTATTCTTTCAGTTGCTGGAGCCATTAAAAGAGGCAGATGTCACACATTGGTACATAGGCAAGAAAGTCCTTGCGTATCAGTATTATAGTCAGTGTTCATTATCGACTTCTAGGTGATCTAAAGAAAACTGATAATAAAGCATGTATTAAAGGGTGAACATTGTATTACAAATATATTTCAAGGCTGGGCAGAATGACTCATGCCTGTCATCCCAGCACTTTGGAAGGTTGAGGCAGGAGGATCACTTGAGCCCAGGAATTTGAGACCATCCTAGGCATCATAATGAGACCTTATCTCTAAAAAAAAATAAAAAAATTAGCTGGGTGGTGAAGCATACTTGTAGTCCCAGCTCTGTGGGAGGCTGAGATGGGAGGATCACTCAAGCCCAGGAGGCTGAAGCTGCAGTGAGCCAAGATCACACCACTGCACTCCAGCCTGGGTGAAAAGACTGAGTCCCTGTCTCAAAGAAAAAAAAAAGTATTTCAGATTTACTGCAGTTTATATATTAAAAGTCATGAACTAATTGGTGTGCTCTTTATTCCAGAGGTGGCCATCCTTACCTGACAGGCTTGGCAGTGGCTGGTGGAGCCTACTACCTTGGCCTGGAAGGAGCAATCATTGGGCCCATACTTCTCTGTATACTTGTGGTTGCTTCTAATATCTATAGTGCAATGCTGGTGAGTCCCACGAATTCAGTGCCCACACCAAACCAGACTCCATGGCCTGCTCAGACTCAGCGGTGAGTTAAAGCAGAATAATCATAAGCCTTGTTTAAACAGTTTATCAATATAAATAATTTCTTCCCGACTTGTCAGTATAAAGGTATTTGAGTAATGTTGCTATGACAAGGATTGTAGAAGTCACTAAGCAAATACAAATCATTTGCAGACTTTTGGGTTTTGTATACCAGGGAAATGCAAAACCTATATTGGGTCAGAATTGTTAATGTCATGAAAGACCAAAAATAAATTAAAAATTTTAAAGGGGTTGTGGGACTTGGTATAACTAGATTGAAGGAAACTCAAGAAATAAGACAACTAAATGCTGTATATGAATCTGTGATAAATTTCTGGATTGGGGATGGGACGAATGTATAAAGAACATTTCTGGAACAACTAGGGAAATTTGAATATGGTCCATATGTTAAATAATAATATATCAATGTTAAATTTCTTGAGCTTGATAATGATATTTTGGTTATGTGGGAGAATATCCTTTAGGGATGGCATGCCATGATATCTGCAAATTATTTTGAAATTGTTTAGCCAAAACAGAGAAGGAGAGAGGAAGTGACTGTAGCAAAAGGTGAACAATTGGTGAATCTAGATGAAGAGTATATGGTTGTTAATTGTACTGGTGTTAACATTTTTCTGTAGGCTTATACATTTTTTTTTTTTTTGAGTTGGAGTCTCACTCCATCTCCCAGGCTGGAGTGCAGTGGCACGCTCATGACCACCCCAGCTTCCACCTGCTGAGCTCAGGCGATTCTTCTACCCCAGCCTTCCAAGTGACTGGAACTATAGGTGCATGCCACCATGCCCAGCTAATTTTTTGATTTATTGTAGAGATGAGGTCTCACCAAGTTGCCCAGGCTGGTCTCGAACTCCTGGACTCAGGCAATCCTCTCACTTTGGCCTCCCAAAGTGCTGGGATTACAGGCTTGAGCCACCACACCTGGCTTGGCTGATATATTTTTAAAATAAAAAGTTGAAAAAGTTATTTGAGGACACCAATATAGAGCTGCAATTTGTTATTTTTGCTAATATAGATATTAAAATAATTGCTGTCATCTACTAACATCAGCATTTCCTAAAATAAATTACAATGTTTACAAAATTTTCCTGATTGTCGCATAATTTTAAAAAACTTTTTTATTTGGGCATAACTTATATGTAGTTAAATGTACAACTTAAATAGACAAGTTCATTTTTTCACCCATATACTTAATACTCAGGTAACCACATCCATATCAAGGTATAGAATAGTTTTATTATTCTAGAAGGCTTCCCCTACTTCCTCTCAGCCATACTCCTCTGCCTGCTAATATTTTGACTTTAGATCAATTTTGCCTGTTTTTGAACTTCATTAAAATAGAATCATACAGTAAGTACTTTTGAGTCAGACCTCTTTTGCTCAACATTACATCTAGGTGATTCACTCATGTTGTATTCTTTTTCCATTGTTGTCTAGTCTTTCAGTGCATTGAATATACTATAGTCTTACTTAGTCATTATAGTATTCATAGATATTTGGGTAGTTCCCAGTTTATGACTGTTATGATTCTAGTGCTGTGAACATTCTTATGCATGTCTTTTGGTGGACATGTGCATAGTACTTATGTCAGCTGGTTATATAACTAGAAGTGGCATGTCTGGGGTTATACATATGATTTAACTTTAGTAGATACTTACAAAACAATTTTCTATGTGGTATACCAGAAATTACATTTTAACAGTAGAAAAGTAATGACAGTTTCAGAATAAAGGATTTTAACTTTCTATAGACTGTAGTGTATTGTTGAGTACCTTCAATTGGAAAACACTGACTTTCCCACCAATGGATATTCTAATGTAAGTGAGGAATCATTGAAAAATTCATTCTGTGTATTTAATGGAAGTATTTTATAGTTTTATGTAAAATTCTTTAACAACACGACTCTGCTTATTTTGTTTTAGATGTTATATTTTGTGAAGAGAAATATGGTCCTTTAATTCAGACAAGCAGAATAAAGTCTCTGAGTTAGAGGGCCATTTTAGCCAATGCATGACTCTTACTTGATGGTAGGGAAAAATCAAATTCTTCCAAAAGAAGTCCAGGTACAGTGATTCATGCCTGTAATCCCATCACTTTAGGAGGCCAAGGCAGGAATCTGAGACCTCGTCTTTATAAAAAAAAAATTAGTTGGGTGTGGTGGTATGTGCCTATGGTTCCCAGCTACTGCAGAGGTTGAGTGGGAAGGATCACCTGAGCCCAGGAGTTCAAGGCTGCGGTGAGCTGTGATCATGCCACTGCACTCTGTCCTGAGTGACAGAGTGAGACCCCCAACTAAAAAAAAAAAAATCCAAAGGAATAAATAAAAGAATAAAAGGAAAGGTACTTATGTGGTTTAGACAAAGTCCTTACCATTTTGAAGGTGGTGACAGTATGATATCCTTTTCTGTCTTTGCCTTTTAAAGGCAGATCCTCCGGTCCCTGAGAAGGCAGTAGATCTCAAAAGCTGCAGAGAGGACCTGCTAACTTGATACTCTATTCCATGGGCTCTCCAAACATGAAGAAAAGAGAAAATTTGATTGATCAATATTTTGCTGTTATTTTGGGGAAAAACTTTTAATGATTCTAAGTTAAAACAAGAGTGAGGTTTCAAGGTGAAGAAAAGAAATTTAACATTAATTCTTCTAGATGCGAAAGGCCTCTTTTCCCCCCTTTTCCCCTTCTGAAAGTAGATGACACTTATCAAGTACTTATCATCATGGGTGGTTAAAGAAGATAATGTGAGGATCTATATAGCCTTTACCTTTTCCTTCTAAGTTTTTCATGCATGTAGTTTACAGAGTCAAATTTCTTTTTTTCTTTTTTTCTGAGTCAGAGTCTCACTCTGTCGCCCAGACTGGAGTGCAGTAGCATGCTCGCGGCCACTGCAGCCTCGACCTGCAGCCTTCCAAGTAGCTGGAACTACAGGCGCGTGCTACCACGCCTGGCTAATTTTTTTTTTTTTTTTATTGTAGAGATGTGGTCTCGCCAATTTGCCCAGGTGGGTCTTGAACCCGCGGGCTCAGGCAATTCACTCACCTTGGCCTCCCAAAGTGCTGGGATTACAGGCTGAGACACCGAGCCCAGCCCAGAGTCAAATTTCTACAAAGGTTATAGTTATAGTGAAAAATAAGGCCTTTGCCTTCTCTCTGTTCTTTCTTTTTTTCCCTCTGAGAGGAACCACTTTTTGACCCTAATTATTTTGCTGTTTACCTCCATTTCTTGAAATAACTTGCTTATTTCTGGATTTTGGTTATGTATAGGCATTGTCTATTGACTTCCCACTTGGAAGGTGAGAAATTAGCTTTCATTACTCATTTTCCCAAAACAAACTGAGATATTGGTTAGATCCAGATTCAGTTTTTCTATTTTTATGACTGGAAATTATATCTATAGTTGATCCTTCTCATGTATTCTGTCTGTATTTCTTTACCCCTACCCCATTTTTTGCTTTCTCTTGGGTTAATAAAGATACTGGTTGTTAATTTGCTTTGTTTTCTGTGTATTTGTAACTAATCCCACTTCAGGCTTTGCTCCGGGTGTTCACCCCTCTGCTTGGTATGTTCAGTGCATCAGGCATGCTCTAAGTTTTATCTTCCTAAAGAGGCCTTTCCTGGGGTCCTCTGGTTAGCTCCAGGGGAGTGCTATCCTTTCTGTCTGCTGTTCAGCTGTCACTCTGGGGATTCCTTCAATTTTTTTCTGCATTGGATCCTTTATTTCTTGTACCCTGTAACATTTTCTTGCTTGATTTACTCCCTTTTGGTGGAGCACATCCTATTCTAGATTTGGGGGGAAAAATGCATAGGAGACAAATTTTGGGGGAACAGTGCATATCTTAAAAGGCGTTTTCTAGTGTCACAATTGATAGCTTGCCTGCGTGGAGAATTATATGTTTGAATTTTTTTTCTTTTAAGTTTCTTTATTTCTTTATTGTTTCCTAGCTTCTAGGGTGGTTGTTAAAAGCCTGAAGCAATTTTGATTCCTGATTCTTGTTAATTTCACTGTTTGAAGACCTGTATGATCTTTTTGTTTGTTTTATCTATATTTTTTGTTTTGATGTATTTTATTTTGATACTGGCACTTGTAGAATGGGTATTTTGTTTTTTAAAAATCTTTTCTGTGCTATTTTTCTATTTCTTTTTAGCTTTATTTCTGGGTGATTTCTTCAACATTATCTTGTAACCTTACTATAGATGTTTTCATTTCTGGTATCGTATTTTTTTCAGTCTGGTTTATTGAGGTATTTATTTCTGAGAGTAAAATGTACCTTTTTAACATTCAGGTTTGTATTTTTTTTTTTTTTTTTTTTGAGTCAAGGTATCACTTTGTCACTCAGTGTTCAGTGGCACAGTCATGGCTACCTGGCCTCAACTTCCTGAGCTTAAACTACCACACCCGGCTAATTTTTTTTTTTTTTTTGTATTTTTTGTAGAGATAAGGTCTCACTATGTTGCCCAGGCTGGTCTTGAACTACTGAGCTCATGTAATTCTTTTGCCTCAGCCTCCCAAAGTGCTGGGATTATAGGCCTGAGCCACTGTATCCAGCCAGTTTTGTATTTTCTATGTTATATAGCAGATCATACAGGTTAGCAGCTTCAGACAAAATGCATTAATTAATTTAAAGTCAACTGATTCGAGATAGTCATTACACTTATAAAATCCCTTCAAATTTGCCGTACAGGTCGAGCAATCTGAGATGCTCCAAAATCAGAAACTTTTGAGTGCCAACATGATGCTCAAAGGAAGTGCTCATTTGGAGCATTTTGGATTTCAGATTCTCAGATTTGGGGTGTTTAACTGGCAAGTATAATGCAGATATTCCAAAAATCTGAAAAAAATTTGAAACACTTCTGAGTCCCAAGCATTTCTGATAAGGGACACTAACCTGTATCAATAATACCACAATATCAGGTATTGAAGACTTTTGGCTGTTGTTTCATATTAAGAGAGAGACACTCAGAGACAGTAGGTGGGTTATCATGTGTGTTACCATATTATATCTGGCAGGGCCGTTGCCTTGTGCAATCCTTGATGTCATTTTGGTCCCTTTTTTGGAGCTGGTAAATTCCTCAAAGAAAGGTCTTCTGATCTCCTGGCTACAGGCTGGAAACCTGGCTGCCAGGATCCTGGAAGCCAGAACGAGGAAAAAGGCTGGACATCATTCAAGATGTAAACGTTAAGTTAATCTCCCAGTGTCGGTGTGGATCCCCGCCCTCATCTCTGCCTGTTGTGTCCTAGTGCAGGGATTCTTTGTTTTGCCTTCTCCAGAGGGAAAAAAAGCTCTAGGTTTCTGCAAAGGAAGGGAGACGGAAGGGTCAGCTGCTTGGCTGGGTGGAGGTGGGATGAGGATATTGAAGGGGTGTTATCTTACTGCTCTTTAAGCAGACTGTAAAGCAGTCTTTCTGTGTTAAGCCCCACCTTCAACTTCACATCCATAGTTACTTGATGTCACCAATTCCTGGGCCTTATGAAGAGTTTTGCTGAATAAATCAGATTGTTTCTTGGCTTTTTCCTACTACTGGTTTAGAATTCTGCTTTTTAGGGTATGCTGTGTCATAGTAGTCCATCTGCTTTATCCTTTTTTTTTTTGAGGTAGGGTTTCACTTGCTTTGTAGCTTTGACCTTCTGGGCTCAAGCGATTTTCTTGCCCCAGCCTCCCATGTGTGCACCACCATGCCCAGCTAATTTTTAAATTTATTGTAGAGACCCGATCTTGCCAATTTGCCCAGGCTGGTCTTGAATCCTAGGCTTAGGCAGTCCTCTTGCCTTGGCCTCCCAAAGTGCTAGATTACAGGTATGAGCCACCACACCCAGCCAATGTGTCATTCTTTAATGGGAAGTTTAAATGACCTCTTAACTAGTAACAAACACAACCCAGGCTAATATTTATTGGGATGTACTATGTGCCAAATCCTGTAATAAAAACTTTTTATGTGACATTTTACTTAATCTGTCCAATGTTTTTATATGAGGTTAGGAACTATGTTTTCCATGTTTTATGGATGAGGAAATCAAGACTTTAAAAAGGTTAACTTGTCTACAGTCACATGGCTAATAAGCACATGAGCTGGTGTGTTTCATCAAGTACTCTTCCTCTGCCCTTTTCTTTTCTTCCCTAAACACTCTAGACCCTGGAAAAAACAACATTCTTCCCTGTTTCTTAGCTTGGTAACTGTCACCTTCCACTTATATATGCTCTGGTATTGCTGTCTTCATTACTTCCTGTGTCCCCATTCACCATCCTTACCAAGTCCTTTCAGTTTTACCCCAAATTTGCCCTTGCCTCTTGATCTCCAGTGTCACCCTCTGGTCTGAGCTGGGCTCTTGGCATTTCTCATGGGACTGCCTCAGCCATGTTAGCCTCCTAGCTTGTTTCTCTTCTTCTGCTCTTACTGTTCTCTACTCTGTTCTCCACACCACAGCAAATGTGGTCTTTTCAAAGCACAAGCATATCTGATTGTGATACTCTCTTACCACAAATGGTTTCTCATCGGTTTTAGGAGAAAGATCAAAGCCTTTGATGTGGCCCTGTGTGATCTATCCTGTGCCTTCCTCACCAGTCCTTCAGCATTTCCCCCTTTGCTGTCCAAGCTGCAGCCACACTGACTTTCCATCAAGGCCTCAGATAACAGCAGTCGCCATTCAGACTCTGGGCCTTGCCTGCTGCTCTCTTTAGCTGGACAAATCCCCATCTTTCCTTCTTAATGAACTCCTCCTAATCATTCTTCAGATCTCAACTCAAATGTCAGTTCATCAGAGAAGCTCTCCCTGCTCCGAAGATTAGGTTACATCCTTCCTGCTAGTTGAGTGCTTTTATGGAGTGCACCTTGTACTTTTTCTTTGTAGTACAGTTTTCATTTGTACGCTTGATTATTTGTCTTTTCCCACTTGACTGTAGTTGCTGTTACTGTAGGAGCCATGTCTATTTTAGTTACTGGTGTAGCCACAACATCTGTCAACAGCATTTTGTATTCAGAATGTGTTCATTTCTAGCTGAAAGAATGAATGGGCTGTTAGGGAATAGTGTCTACAGAGCCATGAGCTCTGAAAGGACTTGGCTTATCTTAGGAACTCTTATATTGTTACAGTGTGACAACAGAAGACGAATGGTTACATTTTATTAAGTGGCTATACCTCTTAGTTATTCCTCTGTCTGAAGATGGACAATAGGACATGGAAACAGTCTAGAGCAAGTGTCTTCTCAGCCAGTGTGACAACAGAAGACAAATGGTTACATTTTATTAAGTGGATATACCTCTGTAGACACTTGCTCTAGACTGTTTCTATGTCCTACTGTCCATCTTCAGACAGATGAATAACCAACCATCCACCTAAGGAAAAATTGTCAGAAGACTTTTCTCTGCTACTTACTGTTGATAGTGGTGAGTGAAGTCTTTTGATGGTGATGAATGTAGTGAATACAGCATAGCATTGGACTCCCATTTATTTTGGCCTCAATTCAATAGTCAGAACCTTTTACTTCCTCTGATCTCTGTTCACTGGGGCTGTTTAGGGAAAGGAACATAGGGAAGGGCAAAAACATTCCTGTAATCATGCATAATTTCTTGATTTGGGGGCAGGATAATCAGACTTGGTTTGGTATACTTATTTCACTTCTACTGAAAACTGAGCATTAGTCTCTGAATATTAAAACTCAGGAAAGCCTGTAAGAAGGTAGAAGCATATCCCTAAAACTCTTCTAGGGGTGTTATTCTCCATATTAAAGTTTTCCCTTTGCCCCCTGATAGTGTCACAGGTGACGACTGGAATGTGGTGCTTTAGGAATTCAGCTTTACCCTTCTCTAGGAAGGAGTTATTAGTAACTCATTGCTGTTTTTGTAAGAGTTGTCTTAACCTGTATCTTTTGTAATTAAATGCCCAAAGTTCAGTCAAAAGTATCTTTTAATAAATGAAATTATTTGGTAATTAAAGGATAGCATGTCCTACTTTATAGAGCAAGATTTTCTTTTTCCTTTTTGTCTTTGCAGAGTCAGGTATGGAGATGTTCTCCCCCCAAAAATCCCACTCCTGCAAACCTTTATGTTAACCTTAAGAATTTCAGTTGGAGTATATGGCCTGTCATTCCAGTTTAGAATAATGAAATAAAAAGAGAGCAAACTAGAGTTGGGAAGGGACTTTACTTGACTCATTCTTACTTGAAAATTTCTTGAATCATTTTGCTCTCTTTATTCCCATGGGTATGACCCACCACTGGGATTTCTTTTGTTTTGTTTTGTTTTGTTTTGTTTGACCTCATACCATTTTATTGTGAAAATGCCCATACATACAGCAAAACTGAATGAACGTTCATAATGGACCTGCCACTTACATTCTAGAATTAACATTTTACTGTACTTGCTTTACAATGTATCTTTCCATCTATTTCTCTCCTTTCCCACTCACCAGTCTTCCTTATTTTCTTTTTTTTTTCATATTTTATCTTAAAGATGGGTACAATTCAGGATTAGGTATACAAATGGACATCGTACAGGTAAAGTTTGGGCCTCCCTTTGGTCCCCATTTTGCCTGGTTTGAGATCGGGTACCCTTATTGATGTTGTGTTTCCCCCACCCCAGCAGTATCCCGCTACTGCCAATCCCTTTCTTATAGTATTATGGTAAATGTTCAGGGTCTGCTTATGAGTGAGAACATGTGATACTCTGTTCTTTGTTTCTGTGCTAGATCACTGAGTATTATAGGCTCTAAATCCATCTAAGTTGCTGTGAAGTCCATATGTTTGTCCTTCTTTATGGTTATGTAATATTCCATCGGGTATATGTACCACATTTTTAAAAATCCAGTCCAGTTTCAATGGGCAGCATCATTGGTTCCATGTTTTTGCTATTGTGAATAATGCT
>CAUYQG010293703.1:0-11508 GCA_963574415.1 Tarsius wallacei | reverse complement strand
TGTGGGCTACAACACCCGGCTAATTTTTGATTTATTGTAGAGATGAGGTCTCACCAAGTTGCCCAGGTGGGTCTCGAACCCACGGGCTCAGGCAATCCACTCACCTCAGCCTCCCAAGGCGTGGGATTACAGGCTGAGCCACCGAGCCTGGCTAGGTAATGTAATCTTACAGTCCTTGATCCACCATCCAGTAGAGTTTTTATAAGCTCCCGCTAAGTTCACCTGTTCCTCCTCCTCTTGGGTATAAGCTGTTTTGGAGAGAAGGAGCTGGAAAAGTTTTAGTTAGCAAGACAGTCAGGAGCTCAACTGGAAGTTCTGCTGCCTCTCGAGCAGCCTGATCTGCCAGGCGATTTCCAGTTGCTTCTGGAGTGTCTGATTTTTGGTGTCCCCTGCAATGAATGACAGCTACCTCTTTAGGAAACCAAATAACCTCTAAGAGGACTAAGATTTCTTCCTTGTTTTTTATAGTCTTACCCACCACGGTAAGAAGACCTTGTTCCTTGTAGATTATGGCACGCACATGGATTGTAACAAAGGCATATTGGCTGTTGGTGAAGATGTTTACCCACTTTCCTGTTCCCCAGCGCAGGGCCTGAGTTAAAGCAATTAACTCAGCTTTTTGAGCTGAGGTACCAGCCTTGTGGACTCCCTCTATTACCAGGCTGCTATAATCAGTATCAGCCTGGCTTAAGGGAGTATCCTAAAGATTGGGCCAGCTGGCCTGAGAGACGTCCAAAATGTCTTCAGAGTCATGAACTGGCGTTTCTGGGTTGTCATTGGGCAGCAGGGTGGCCAGATTGAGGCATTAAGTAGTAGAGAAAGTTAGTCTAGGTTGGTCAAGTTGGAGACTTTGATACTAGGTGATGCATGAGTTTGACATCCAATGGCCAGATGCTCCCCTAGAGCAGAGTTTCAACAGCATGGGGAACAGTTAAAGCTAGGTTTTGGCCAAAAGTCAATTTATCTGCTTTCTTAACTAGTATGGCCATGGCCACGATGGATTGGAGACAAGCAGGCCAGCCAGAGGCCACTGGGTCCAGTCTTTTTGACAAGTAAGCCACTGGTCTCCTCCAGGGTGCTAAGGTCTGAGTGAGGACCCCTTTTGCAATTCCTCGTTGATTGTGAATGAACAGGTGGAAGGACTTGGTAACATCTGGGAGGGCTAAAGCTGGGGCTTGGGTAAGAGCTGTTTTTAACTGCCAGAATGCTTCTTCCTCAGCAGCAGTCCATTTTAGGAGCTGATCTCCTGCAGTGGCCATATACAAGGGCTTGGCAATTTCAGTAAATCCTGGGATCCACAGTCGGCGATACTCTGCTGCCCCCCAGGAATTCCTGTACCTGTTTCTTTGTGGTTGGCGTGGGAATTTGAAGAATGGCTTCTTTCTGGGCTGAGGTCAGGGCTTGCTTACCCTTTTTCAGCCAGTATCCCAGGTAGGAAACTTCGGTTAAACAGAGCTGTGTACTGACACACGGTAGCCCAAGTCTTGGAGGAGCTGTAACAGAGCCTTAGTACCTTTTAAACAAGTATCCAAGTCTGCAGCCACAAGCAAGAGATCATCTACATACTGGAGTAAAGTACATTCAGGATATAAGGCACGGAACCTTGACAAAACCTGTTGCAAGTCTTCCCCAAAAAGGGTCATGGAGTTCTTGAAATCCTGTGGTAACCAGGTCCAAGTTAGCTGACTGGTGTCCCCCAAGTCAGGATCTGTCCATTCAAAAGCAAAGATGAGTTGACTGACAGGGGACAAAGGAATAGAAAAGAAGGCATCTTTTAAACCCAGCATAGTATACACCTGATGTGGAGGGGTAGCAGGCTGAGTAATGTGTATGGGTTTGGAATAGTAGGATGGATGGTTTCAACCCACTTATTGACCTCCCTTAAGTCTTGAACTGGTCAGCAGTCAGAAGTTCCTGGTTTCTGAACTGGCAAGAAGGGAGTGCTCCATGCTGACTTACATGGTGTTAGAATATTAGCTGATAAGAATCTTTTGATGTGAGGAGTGATTCCTTTTTGGGCCTGTGAACTAATAGGATATTGACAAATGCAAATAGGGGTAGCTGATGCCAGCAGACTTACCATGACTGGAGGATGATGTTTCGCCAATCTCAGCAGGTTGGTTTCTGCCCAGACTGAAGGAAACTCCTGTTATAACTGTAGAAGTAAACTCAACGAGGCATTTTCAGTAGGGGACTTAGAAGAAGTTAAAAGATATTCTTCAGAGAGTGGAACAGCTAAGAGCATCTGATAGGCAGTAGGAGCAAACATTTCAGTTTTGTCAGGTGAAAACACAATGGTGGCTCTTAACTTTCAAAGTATAAGAGGGAACAGGCAGTCCAGAGCTATGAGAAATGAATGGGTGACCCATTTCTGTCCCAAATTGACAGTCCAGTTAGATGTGAATTTGCAACTAGTAATTGCCCCCATTGCCCCCTGGACCAAGATTTGTTTTTTTGACATAGGTCCCAATGGTGACTTTAGGACCAAGTGCTCCACCCAGTGTCCACTAAAAGTTGAACTGGGTGGCCCCCGATAGTGGCAGTTACCATGGGCTCTTGGGGGCCTAAGGAAAAAGAGACCTGGTCTCTTCAGTCTGAGTCATTTCCAGTCTCTCCAGTGGAGGGCAGGACCAGAACTGACTTAGGGTCCTCTTGCTGTGGGCAGCTAGGACAATCTTTGACCCAATGTCCTAGTTCCTTACAATAGGCACACTGGTTCTTTGCCAGCCGAATATGTCCAGTTTTCTGACCCTTCTGGCCCTTCTGGTTATCTGATTTTGACGAGGGGGCTTGAAATCAGTTCCCAGGGCTTGGAGGGTCATTACCAGGATTTTGGCTTGTCTTCTTGGAGCTCTGTCAGCTGCCTATACTGCCTATCTCTGTTTCTCAGCATCTCAGTTATTAAAAACCTTTTGGGCTACTTCAAGCAGCTGAGAAATATTCATTCCTGCAAAGCCCTCAAGTTTGTGTAACTTTTTCCAGATGTCCAGAGCTGCCTGAGCCACAAATACCAAATTGATAGCTCCAGCATTCTCAGGAGTCAAGGGATCAAAAGGGGTATAAGTCCGAAATGCCTCTTGGAGGTGCTCAAGGAATAACCCCAGAGATTCCTCAGGTCCTTGGAGAATCTCAGTGGTTTTAGAAAGATTAACAGGTTTCTGGGCTGCCCCCTTCAAGCCTGCTAATAGAGCCCAGTGATAGGTACCTAGTGCCTTGAACCCTGCTGAGGTGTTGGGGTTCCAATCTGGGCAAGAGTGGTAAAAACCTCTTTTAACATTTCTTGACTTTCCTCCTGGGTGCCTGCAGCAGAGTCTAAAATAGACTGTCTAGCCTCAGCTCTGATATGCTCCCACTCCTCAGCAGTAAACAGAGTTATAAGGAGTTGTTGACAATCATCCTAAGTGGGGCAATGTGTGTGCATAACTGATTCCATCACAGAAATTAAAACCTGTGGCTTTTCTGAGAACAGCAGATTCTGGTATTTCCAGTTGTATAAATCAGAAGAGGAAAAAGGGGTATATACCAGAAACAGTGCTTGGTCCGATCTGCCACCTGTGGAGGAGGACCTTCCCAGAGGGGAAGGAGAGGGGCTGGATTGGTCCAAGAGTGAAGGCAGGTAGCCAAAGGTGGAGAAGGCATGGGAGAGGTGGAAGAGGTGACAGTGGGTGAAGAAGCCTGAGGATTATAAGGCATTAGAGTTAGGGATAACTGCGTCCTCAAGGGGATCATCAGTCTTATCAGTCTGTAAGACAGGATATAAATTAGTAGAAGTAGGATGGAGAAAAGATGGACAAGGGCAAAAAAGTCCCAGTTTCCAAACCTCTGGTGAGGTGACATGACTGGGAGTTTCAAGGGAACAGCCTTCAACCAAGGGGGTGGGTTTTGGACCAAACTTAACCATTGGTTGATATAGAGAAACTGGTCTGGGTGACCAGGAGTCCCTGTGATGACCTTCCAAACAGACTCAGTACCATGAACATCCAAGGACCCTGTAGAGGGCCAACCAACATTAAATGCAGGCCAATCTATTTTATAGAGGGTCTGGAGCCTGGCTTTTGAAAGGCAGACACTGTAGTCCTCAGCAAATGCAACAGAGAAATTTTTCAACATACAGTTCAGAGGACTGACAGGTCGTGAATTCTGTGAACCCATAACAAACAATGAGCAAACAGTTAAAACATACCATTAAAATACAATGACAGACAGGGTATGCTCAGACCTAGTCAGAAGAGTTATGGATCCCTGCAACAACCTCAGGGCAGAAAACCAGAGGACTCAATTTAGCCAACATCTTGGCCTAATGAATAGTGTCCAAAGGCCGACCTCATCAGGCCGTGACTCCCTTAAATAGAATTGTGGGCACAAATAGAACAAAACAGATTCTTACATCCTAGGAGAATGCAGACGGACTCAGGTTCTTTTTGAGGCGATAAGCTGCCAGTAGTCATTTCACCTCCCTCAAGGCAAGGGGCCCTGAGGTGACTCAGGAGACACCTCCACTACAACCTCTCCACCAAGCCAGGGAGAGCTGGAGCGAAGCTGCTGTTTGAGCTGGTGATAATCTTGCTGGGGCCTCCAAATGTTATAGCCAAACTGCGAAAAAGGAGAATAGCAGCACACCGAGTTCGAATTATGAGTCCTTTAATAGGGCATGCAGTCAAGAGTAGGCTCACGCCAAGAAAGCTCTCGATCCTGGGTGAAACAAGCAAGAAACTTATAAAGGCAAAAACCACAAGTGGGCTACATAGCAGGGGTGTGAGGGAACAAGGAACTACAAACAAAAGGGAACAAAATTTAGGAATAAAATATGGGAATGTGGCAGGGAGAATTTTGCAAGGAACAATCTCTTGTCGCAACATCTGATTTCAGTTAACAAAGCATACAATTACACAGAATTTGTAGTAAGGGAATTTTCAAACGGTCAGGGTAAACAGTCCAGGGGGGACAAGGATGTGGGTCTGTGGTCCAACGTTACAAAAATTACATGTACACATGGGGGGGTTATTTTTAGGTCAGGCAAGCAGTTAACATGGAGGATTTTAACAAATGGAGTTACTTATGTCAAGCAAGCTATTATAACCACTTTAGGTATTTCATTAGATATTTCAGTCAGATGAACTCTAGGAGTTATTCGTTTGGGGAACACAAATTATCTCATACTTCACTGGAAGTATGGCCTTACTTTTAAATAACCCTCAGTCAAACAAAGCAACAAAGGCAATATGCTAAATTCGTCATGAGCTACCCAACCATAAAAATTATTTGGGATAAATAATTACTTATATAACAAAATCTCATTAATCTGGATTTGGTTAATTAAAATTTGTGGTATTTTAGGTTATTCTAATGATTACATTTTTTCACAGATAATACACAAATATTTGTTAAATATTTAAACTATGTTAAATAGTTTTCAAGTTCCTTCCATTTTTAGAACATGTATTAAGCTCTAATATAAAGGCCATGTTATAGACTGAATTATGTTCCCCCAAAATTCATATGTTGAAATCCTGATCCTCAGTTACTCAGAAAGTGACCATATCTGGAAACAAGGTCAATTAAGGTTACATGAGGTCTATATGAGTAGACTGTAATTCATATGATTGTATTTGGAGATAACACTATCACAAGGTGATTAAGTTAAACTGATTCTTTTAGGGTTGGGGCCCTAATCCAGTATGACTGGTACCCTTATAAGAAGACATCTGGACACCGAAACACCGGGCACATGCACACACAGAGAAAAGAACAGACTCTGAAGATTCAGGAAGAAAGTGGTCATATGCAAGTCAAGGAGAGAAGCCTCAGGAGAAACAAAACCTGCTGATATCTTAACCTTGGACGTTTAGCCTCCAGAACCATGGGAAAATACATTTCTGTTGTTTATGCTACCCAGTCTGTGGTATATTGTTATGGCAGCCCTAGCAAACGAATACAGACTGTACACACATCTTTGTTATCTATCCATTACTTCTAGCATGTAATCTTTGGTAGCAAGGTCTGTCCCCAAGACAACATTTGGGTTGGATGACCAGGATGTCTACTCTCTAACACCCATTCTACCTCAGATGATTAGACTTAGTCTCACATCCCATTTCTGAGTGATTAGGAATGGGCATGAGCTAATCCTAACATCAGAAAACCCTGAAGCCAACCATTCCTCAAAATCTAATGTGAAATCAGCAGTTTGCTTTGCTCACTGAGACTATGTCTGGCAAGCGGAGCTCTCCTTGATGGCACATGTCACCTCCTGACATTATATAATTTATTTGTTATGTTATTGTTTATCATTTGACCCCCCCATCCCCAAACATAAGTCAGGAATCTGCGTTGTGATGAGTCTCAAAGGCACATAGTAGGCTCTCTCAGTAAATATTGGCTGAATAGTCATCTCCACCTCCAGGCTCCTGACTGCCGACAGGAAGCTGACCCAACCCCTTCCTCATTTTCAGTGAGGAGAAAAACCTCCTCATACACAAATCACTCATAAACATAGCTGGCTTTAGTAAAGACTTGGAGGCAGAGTAGCAGAGAGTTGATTACAGCAATGCAAACAGCTCCCATTTAAACACTAGCCATGTCTCTTCATTTGTGAAATGTCCTCTGGCTTCTTCCCACCAGGGAATATCAGTTGGCCTTTGAGATTTTAAAAGAACTCCCCATGCTCCTACAAAAAGATTTACAGTTCTACAACCAATGGTATCAATTACAGAGCTGGCTGCAAATCAAATAAATCAGTCAATGGCAGTCCTATAGTTACAGCAACAAACAAACAAAAAACCACCAAATGTGCTTTTAAACGAAGCAGTGATCTCTCAATGGCAACTCCCTTTAGGAAATATGCTTCTGAAACCAGTCAGTGACAAGATCAAGCTTTCAAAGTCAGGCAACTGATAACAGACTCCCATGAGCATATATCTGTGGGTGAGGTCAACCCTAAAACAAACCACTCCCCAAAATGTGATGTAAGGTCAGCAGTTTGCTTTGCTCACAAAGACCATGGCTGGCCAGCTGGGTGCCCCAATTTCAGAGCCTGAGTGGTGGTTCCATCCTTTATGCCACTCAGTCCTGAGTCTCACACCATTTCATTTGCATTTCCCTCTGTTCTGCTTCCTCTGCCCCCCAGCCCCACCTTTCTCTCTTCTCCCGTTTCACAAGAAAGGCAAGATCCCCAAATACCCTCCATCTCTAATATAGTGCCCTTTAACCATTTTGATGCTTGGGTTTCTACCAGTATTCATGCCAGTCTATTTCAAAACTAATTGTGAAGATGCTATCCCAAATAAGAAATTTGGGTGCCAGGGTGAAATATTTTTGCTTTGATTCAGGTATCATTTCAACTAATCTTCATCATATCCCTAAGAGGTAATTCTTCTAACCTGTATTTTGAAAATAAGAAAATGGAGGTATGGTGAGTTTAAGTTATTCGCCCAAGGCCATCATTCAGAGGCAGAACTATGATACAAAACGGCCCTTTTTAAATTCAGATTGTGTTTTTTCACCTTAATGCTGCCACCACAGGAGCCATATCTCTTCCCTAATCCTTTCCCCCAACACCAACCCCCACTCTTTTCCTCATTTACTTTCCCCTAATGGCCCCTAGAAAGGTGCCCCCAAAGGATTTACTCCTGTCTAGGCAGAAGGGAATAATAGCATACAAGGAAAGGAGAACCTTGAGGTCTTCTTAATTCTGAAGCTGAAAATCCTTCTCTCCCTTTCTGTTTATGACTTCCTCTAGCTTGTCAATCCTCTGGCTTTGAATTACATGTGAACTTAACCCCTGTAATATCTCAAACAGACTCCTGGTCTGTCCAACTGGACTTCTTCTGATTACACTACTGAGGTGCTCTAGCTTGCACTGGCATTCCTGTTCCCTATCAGCCCTGACAAGAGTTCTACCTTTCCATACCTCCAGTTATTGTTACAGCTTCCCAACATACCCACCTGAAAACTAGAGTTGCCAGTATGACAATAAAGCAACCAGATTAAATGAATACATTATTTGTAACCCTGACAAATGAAATAAATAAGACTAATATCAAGTAATCCTCAGACTCATTCTTCATACAGTGGCTAGGGATCTAGTTAAATGCAAAACTGTGCCACTCCTAAGCTTAACCACCTTCAAAGGCTGTCATCTATAGAATTAACTCCAAGTTTCCATATGGTAAAGAAAACCCTGCACAATCTGACTCCTGCCTACCTTTTCACATTCATCCCTTATGACTCCCTCACACAACCTTAGCATTCCAGCAAGTCTGAAATAATTGTAATTTCTTGTACATGACCTGCTGTTTCTTGCCTCTGCTCATATCCTGGAATGTCGCTCTTATTCTCCTAACACTATGTATTTTGGGGGCTAATTTTCTTTCATCCTTTAAAATTCAGCTTCAGCACAACTTTTTTTGTGAAGCCATTCCCATCCAACACCTCCAGACTGGCTTAGATATCTCCTAAATGTTCTTATATTTTGATTACTGTGTCAGTATACAGCAAGGCAATCATCCTTTATGTTTACGTCTCCTCCACAAGAATATACGTGTAAACTTCTTGAGAACAGAGACTATCTTACTATATGTATCCCAGTATCAAACACATCTTTATAATAAAAGTAAAAAAAAACTGAGAGAAAACCTTAGCTATCTCCATGGAAATTACTGAAAAAACACAAATTTGTTGTACACGTCCTTGTGTATAATAACAGATTGTTTTATGATCATTTGTGTTCGTTCAGTGAATAAAGTATGGTGGAACTGCAAAAAAAAAGTGTCCACTATGTAGTAGATATCTAATAATTGTTAATACATTTTTATTAAAACAATTAAAGTATTGATAGCAACAAGAATGGTGATGATGTCAGTATTTAATCCCCAGCACTGAGACATCTTTAGCAAGCTGATAAATTCTGATTTATTTATTTTTTTGGTTGGAGTCTCACTCTGCTGCCCAGGCTGGAGTGCATACAAGTGGCACCATCATGGTTCACCACAGCCTCACCCTCCTGGGCTTAGGTGATCCCTACACTCCAGCCTTCCAAGTAGCTGGGATTATGCATCATTATGCTTGACTAATACTTAATTATTTTATTTGTTTACTTTTGTAGAAACAAAGTCTTGCTCTGTTGCCCAGGTTAGGCACCATGTCCTGAACTCAAGTGGTCCTGCTATATTGGCCTCCCAAAGTGCTGTGAGCCATCACGCCTGGCAAATTCTGATTTTCGTGTCACTTTTGCATTGATTAGCTCAGTGTTTGTTTGGTTCACAGTAGATGCTAAATAAATACATTTTCAATTGAATGATAAGACCTAGTGATTACTACTTTTTGTGTGTATTGGAGCATTTGAGTAGAAAAGCAAATAACTTACTCTCTCCAAGTTGTATGTTCCTCATCTGTAAAACAATAACAACACTACCTACTTTGAAGGATAATTTCCATAATACATGAAAAGCTCTTAACGCAGCTTGGAACATAGCAATAGCAATCATTTAAAATAAATGTTAGATGAAATCACGATGTTAAACAGCTGGAGTCCTCTGTACCTATAGGAACTCTGTACCTATAGGAAAACCCTCTCTAAAATTTAGAAGTGAATGCAATTTTGAATAGAACATAACCAACCTATTTCATTTAATTTCAAAATATATAACTTACCTTTCTTCTGAAGATGAACAAATAGTTGGCCAATTCTCTAGGACTAAATGGGAATAAAAAAGTCACAGTATCAATGAAAGAAGCTCAGACCAAATGAGTTTCATAATAAAATATGAAATTGTAGAATATTTACCAAGTTTTGTGCTTTTCAGGTAACTGTCTTCATTCTATTTTGAGGGAAAAAAATTGTTAGAGGAATAACCTAACATCAAAGTTCAAAAGTTGTACGATTTATTCTTAGGTGTGATTTTGAAAAATAGAGGAAGGGGAAATCAACCATTTGTTCTTACCTCCTGGGCATCTGGTCTATGGTTTTCTGGGGCTGCAGGACTCTTCTGAAAGGCTGTAAAAAGTTTTATGAGTATTATCTCAAAAATAATTAGAAGGAAAATTATAAAAAGGATTGCCATCCAATCATTTTGAGTAATCCAGGCCTCTAGAAGTTCCCATAATGTCAAAAATGGATTATCTTCCAATTCACCCTTCACCCCTTTCTTAGGAAAATAATATTTCTTTGACATTTTAATGCAGTGCTAAAGAGATTGGTGTCTCATTCAAAATTTCTTGATTTCAGACACTCTAAAATATAAAAACTTGGTATGCCCATCTTCTCACTAGGCGCAACCCTCAGAAAAAAATGTCCAGTGTTGCTGAATGTCTTAGCAAGTGCAACAGTGATTGCTCTGGGCTTAAGTGAGGTACGTGTCATAGTGGGTATTTGACTGAGCTCATATCAACATCAACTTACTTTAGCAATAATGAAAGTTCATTGGTAAGACATACCCAGTGCGATAGGTAGACCTTTACTATACAAAAAATTATCCTCTACTAATTTAAAAGCAACATAATTTTATAAACAATCTCTTAGCATAGTTGGATTATCACTGCCCTATAATTCAAAAAATACAGAATAAATTTGAATTGTTAGAAAGTATTTGACATAACCATTTCTATTGCTACTAGGAATAGTATATTTTATGTGGTTAGGAAAATATACAAAGGGGTACCCCCCAAAACCAGAATTTAAAAAAAATGTGTGTTTATTCTGACGTGTTTAAATGTCAGTCGCCTTCGAAGTACTCTCCATTTGATACACCTATCGAGATGTTTTTCCCAACACTCAAAACAGTTTTTGAACTCATCAATTTTGCTGCTTTTTAGTGCTTTTGCTGTTTTTTGTTTCATCTCTTCCACATTGGCAAAATATATCCTTTTGAGAAATTTTTTCATCCAAGGAAACCAAAAAAAGTTGCTTGGGGTGAGATCAGGTGAATGGAGAGGGTGGGACATTGGGGGTCATGCTGTTTTTGGTCAAAAACTGCTGAACACTCAGCATGGTGTGGACAGGTGCGCTCGTAAATCACCCACTATAAAATGGGCAAATGTGTTGAAAGAATCTCCAAAATAAAATTCATTGAAGCTGAATGAAGCCTCTCACAATACAAACTGGCATACCAATGCCAATGGGTTCCTAGAACACTTTCCTAGCAGGAAAAGCTACAAGGGGCCTGCTCTCCAAAAAAAATCCTTTTTGGGGGGGGATCCTCTTTGTAATCCTTTCTTAGAATGAAATGTAGGGTTGACAGATTTAGTAAATAAAAATATTAGATGCAAAATTTTATTTGAATTTCAGATAAATGCCAGATATTTTTTAGTGTAAATATGTCCCATTGCTACAATGTTGGATTATGATAACTCATCTCTCACGGGTCTAATTTTTCTCTTTTTTTTTTGAGTTGGAGTCTCACTCTGTTGCCCAGACTGGAGTGCAGTGGCCGCTCCTGGCCACCGCAGCCTCGACCTGCTGGGCTCCGGCGATCCTTCCGCCTCAGCCTTCCAAGTAGCTGGAACTACAGG
>CAUYQG010293690.1:0-38185 GCA_963574415.1 Tarsius wallacei | reverse complement strand
TTAAAAAAAAAAAAAAAGCAAAAAAATGAAGAGTGATTTTAAGGACTTCCTGTTGCAGTGTTTGTGATGGGCAGGCCCTCTCTAAGTACACGGGGTCCTGCCTGGGTTTACCTTGGATGCCCTCTCTCCCTCTCTGGATCTTGATGTCACCTTCCATTGTTTACCCTCTTCAAAGTGACAGTGTTTCCCCCTCAAGTGTCTTAATGCTTGAAAGAGAAGCTCGCAAAGGGCAATATTCAGCCAAGAATCCATGTTGGTCCCCTGGGCCTTGGGCTGCCTCAGTGGAACTTCCGTTGAGTGGGAGTCAGGTGCCTGTTAACCCCTACCATGAGCACCCTGGTCCCCAGCACCCAGCTTCTTCCCTCTCCCACTTGAGGTACCTCTGGCTCTGAGCCCATCTTCCCTCCCAGTGACGAGGGGGATGGAAGGGACTGACGGGCCAGTCAGTAGTGGTGCTGTGGGGACAGTTTCCCTTCTCATCATGGTTTTCCGTTTATTTCAGTGAGAGACACACACACGCACACTGCACGCACACACACAAGCTGCGGGACCAAGGCCATTTGGTCACAAGTCTCTGAGCCGAGGAGCAGGTGGGGGTGGCACGTGGCAGCCGCCCCTCCTAACCCGGCCCGCTCAGTGCAGTCCACTGGGGCACAGGAGGCTGGGAAGGTGCTGTGCTTGGGACTCAGTGTCACACGGAGGGCGGGAGTCTTAAGTGTGAGCTTTCTTGCTGCTGCCCGGGCTGCCTACTTTCCGTTCTAGCCAGCTGTAAGGCTCGAAGGCGGAGGAGCCCAGTTCGTAGCTGGCAGGCAGGTCCAGGAGGGGGGCCGAGGAAAAGCAGACAGCTGGCAGAGGGGGCGGCAGCGGGGGGGATGCCGAGGCCGAGGGCAGCGGGTTGAGGCGCGGGGAAGAGTTCCTGGGGTCACCCAAGGAGGTGCCCCTGTGGCTAGCAGGTAGGCCCGGCAGACCGGGAGTCAGTGCCAGGAGGCCGGGGGCCCTGGGCACGGAGAGCAGCCGGCCCTGCTCCAGCAGCCGCAGAATGTTGGAGGTGGCAAAGGCCTCGGAGGCCGAGGAGGACGCCCGCTTCTCCAGGTCTCTGCTCTGGTCTTTCTTCTGCTTGGTGCGGCGGTTCTGGAACCAGACCTTCACCTTGGGGCAGAGGGTGGGGAGGGGGTGTCAAGAAGGGGGGACCAGGCAAAGCAGAGTGGGGCAGGTGGGAGGAGGAAAGGAGAGGAAGGGCATGGGGCCAGGGGAGGTGGTGGCAGGGGGGTGTGGGGCGCAAGGGTGGAGTGAGGGGGAAAGAAGAGCAGACAGTCGTTAAGGTCTCCCCACAACCAGCCTGCTCGGGATGAACCGATTAGGGACTCTGGTCCCCCAGATTATGGACACCCCTCCGCGGCTAAAACTGACTCTGGCTTAGTAAATGGGATGGACTGACGGATGGAGGGTGGCGTTTGGGCTAGAACTGAAGTTCCTCAATTGAAGTATGGGCCAAGAGCCCACACGCCCTCTGCTCTCAGCCAAGTTCATGGCCTTGGGCATCCTGCTGTGCTGGTAATTCCCAGCTCTACCCTGGGCCTGGGGCTTTGACCTGAGCTCACGTATGCAACTGCCTGCCGGGCATCGCCCCATGCATGTCTCAAAAACACCTCAGGCCCCACACGTGCAGACCCAGCCCTTCCTGGAAACAGGGGCCTCCCAGGTTCCCTTCCACAATGGTCACCTCCACCCACCACGTTGAAGCTCCCCTCCACTCCCCCACTGCAAACCGTTCCCTCCTCCCTTGTCCTCTCTGACGTGGGCTGTGACACTGTCTCTACTGCAGTGCCTCTTGACCCTGGCTACCTGTGAGAGCCACCTGGGGAGCTTTAACCCCTATCTCACTCCTAACCTCAGCCAATCAGCTCAGAATGGGGGTGGCTGGGACCAGGGCGTATGTAAAGCTCACCAGGTGATTCCACAGTTGAGGAAACCAGTCCTCTCAAGGTTTCTCTGCCCCAGGTCCAAACTCTATCTGCAGGGCTGGCAGCAAGAGGAAAACAGAAGCCTCTGGCCCACCCTGGCTCTGACTCACACTTGTGTGGGTACCCCAGCTTGGTCACACTCCGCAAATAGTCCCCCACTGGCCACTTCTCGAGCCTAGAGTTCTGAATAAAGTCTGTGGTAGGCCCTTGGGAGGACTGGCTTGGGAGAGGCTCAGGCAGGCAGTGGAAGTAGGCTCAGGGCCATTTGGCAGGGAATTCTGGAACCCTGGACACTTGGGGGGTGGTCTAGAAGGTGGACACAGACTCTTGGAGGACACAGAGGAGGGGTCAAAGTGGAGCCCTCTGAAGCATGGATTCTAGGTCGGGGTCAGCTGCCCAGTCTGAGGGTGGTCTTTTCTTGCCCGCGGACTGCCTCTGGAGGGTGCTCTTTTTAACCCAATCTGCCATTGCCTTGTTTGAACTTTTCAGCAACCCCTTCCCACCCCATCATCTATAAAAGCCAAGCTTCTCAATGTGATACCAAGTGTGACATGATGTGGCAGGTTGTTGAGGAGGATTTCTGATGGCCACACACTCAAAGCTGAGGACACAGAGCTCCCAAGGATTCCACCAACGACAGGGCAGAGGCCTTTTTCTGGGCTTCTGAGAAACTGCAAAACCGGTCCTGTCACTTAGGAGCCAGTGCCCCAAACCCCTTCCTAGTCCTCATGAGGAAAGGGAGGCCATGTGGGAAGCTCGGGTCAGTCCCATGACTGACTTTCATGGTGACAGAGGGAGTGCTGCCTCCCACAGAAACAAGTTGTAGGGGTCCTGAAAGAATCTCTTGTAGGCAATGGAAGTGCCTGTGAGAAGTGGAGACTGGCATCACCTCCCCACCCCCACCATCTGGGAGACTCGTCAGGCCACCACATCTGCAGGACCCTGTCATGGGTGCAACCAGACTATGTCCCCAGGGACAGAGAGGACAAAACTGCTTCTCGCCTGGAGCTAGGGCATGGTGTGCCAGGAGAAAGGGTGGGGACCACGGAAGGAAGGGCTTGGGAAGAAAAGGATGGGAGGACTCGCTGTTTCCTTCCAGCTTTCAGAGGATGTAAGAGTCTGACAACTCCTGTGGCTCTGAGTGAAGACTTCAAGAGGCGAGCGGTGAAGGAATTTGAAGCTGGAGGGCTGCCTGGGGGAGGAAAGAGGGCAGAGCTAAGGCAGACTGGGCCCCGGGACTGTACTGGACATCACCACATCACAGGAGCAACCAGCCCTCCAGCAAAGCCAGCAAAGTCCTCCAGAGAGTGAGTCCTCACGCCAGAAGGTGCCCAGTCATTCAACAAGATCATGGCCTCCCTGATGCCACTCGCTGCCCTCCCATCCTGGCAGAGGTGGCTGATGGGGGAAGAGGGCACAGGTAACTGAGAAGATCTCCTCCCTTCCTGGAGGCTGCACTGGGAGGCGTTAAGGACTGGGTGGGGATCCTTTTGTAGTTCATCAGCCTGATAACTGAGTTTTCATGTTCAAGCTCAAGGCTTGTCAGCCGGCAGTGAGTCAAGGAAGGCCCTTTTGAGGGGGGAGGCAGGCATAGGAGCAGGGGAGAAGGTGAGATTTAAACCAGATGTGAGTTTGGTATTCTAAAGGAGACCGGATTGAATTTCAATAGCCAAAAGTGACCCAGAAAGTTACGGGATCTACTTGAGGTTAATTGCTTCATTTATTCATTCATTCACTCAACAAGCATGCACTGAGTGCCTGCCACGTGCCAGGTGCTGGTCTGGGCTCTGGGGAGTCAGTGAACAGGGCAGAGCACATCCTCACCACGTGGAGTGGCCAGTGTAATTGAAAGGCGGATGATGAACAGCAAACAGAAGCCAAAACACATGTCTGTCAGTTGGCAGAGAGAGCTTAGAGCAGTGTTTCTCAAATGACTTGAGGTGAGGGACCGCTGCTTAAAGTTTTCCATTTTGCTGTGGACCAACACTTTTGTAAGAGAAAATTTGAGTGACTCACTGGAAAGATTTCTCTGTTTCTAAACACGCATTCTCCATGTCTTAACTTGTCATGTACTTAACAGTGTACGGGCTGGCACCGGCCCAAGGACCACACCTATGGGCACCGTTTTCAAGATAGAAGGCAGGATGGGGTGGCAAATAGAGCTTCTCTGAAGAGGGACCTTTGAAGAATACATCAGCACGAGATAATCAAGAGAGACTCGACCAAGTCTGGCTGAAGTCTGGCAGTGATTGGAAAGAAGAAAAGCCCTTCCTACTTGTCACCCTGGAATCCTCTTGCTCAGTGAAGCCGTGTGTTGCTGCACCCCCACTGGGAAGCCTCCACAAGCCCCTGAGCCTCAGTTTCTCACCTTGAAAAGGGGGACAATAATACTTGGGCCATTTCAGAGACTGAATAAGAAAATCCATGGAGAGAGCTTAGCATGGTGCCTGGCCCACCAGAAATGTGTATTTGTTGTTCCTATTCATTGTTCACCTTAACTGCTTCTAGCTCTGAACTACAGGGAGAGGAGAGACTCCTGCCCTCGGTGACACTAACTCACTCCCAGCACAGAGAGGGCAATCAGGTCCACAGGGAGTGACGGTAATGGGGGTGTGACCAATGGGGAACAGAAAAGTGTCTACAAGATGCTCTCCCCGACATCCCGTCTTCAGGCAACTGTGGGTGTAGCAAGGAGAGGTGGGTGTGGGCTGGCACTTGGGTTTGGGAGTCTCCTGAGTAGGTGGGCCCTGGAAGGGGAGGAGAGGAGAAGTCAGAGGCAGGTGGAGCAGGATGCTCATGTGTTGGCCATGTGCGGGCTAGGTCAGGGATTCTGCACTCTGGCTGCATGCTGAAATTCCCTGTGGATGATGCCATTAAATCAGAAGCTCGAGGGAGTGGGGCTGATGCATCAGTATTTCTCTAAAGCTCTGTGGGTGATTCCAATGTGCCACCGGCCTTGCAAACTTCAAGGGTGAGAGTGGAAAGGCCTACCTCTCTGCTTCTCACCACCAGTCCCACAGCACCTAGGGAATTGGTTCAGAAGGTCCAGCAAACATGGGACAAACTGAGGGCGAGACAGGCTCAGAGCCTGCTGAACTGATTCCTCCTCTTCCTTCGGTTCCACCTCCGGATCACCCTCTTCTCAGGATTGAATCCAAAGTTACTGGTCTTTTCTTCCTCTAGGAAATCATTCCTAGCTGACCTCACAGAGTGGTAGACCAGCACACCTTCTGGGTGGCCACCCTCTCCTTGTCTTTTCACTGCCCTGTATTGCCTCCCTGCAGGCTGCCACCTTTTTTTTTTTTTTTTGAGATCGGTCTGTCATCTAGGCTAGAGTACAGTGGCATGATCATAGCTCATGGCAACCTTGAATTCTTGGACTCAAAGGAGCCTCCTGCCTCAGACTCTCAAGTAGCTAGGACCCAGGAGTGCACCAGCATACCAGGCTAATTAACAATACATATATTTTTTGTAGAGACAGGATCTCACTATGTTGCCCAGGCTGGTCTTAAACCTCCTGGACTCAAGTGATCCTCTCGCCTCAGCCACTAGAATAGCTGAGATTACAGGCATGAGCCACCATGCTCAACTACAGGCTGCCACTTTGATTCCCCTGGAACTTGGTGAATGCTTGGTGGTTTCACTAGCTTCCTCCCAATCTCTTGCTGGGCCACACTGTGACCATGGCTACACATCACCAGAGGGGCACGGTTTCCACTTGGCTGCCAGGGTTATAAAGGCATTTTCTGGGAGATAATCCATGAATTTCCTTTGGATTTATGGTCAGTATTAAATTCCAAGACTCACGATTACTTTGGAAATGATAGTCACTTATTTTGGGGGAGGGGGTGTCTCACTCTGTCACCCAGGCTGGAGGGCAGTGGCACAATCACAGCTCACCACAGTCTCAACCTTCTGGGCTTTGGCAATCCTTCTGCCTCAGCCTCCCAAGTCCCTGGGATTACAGGGGTGCACTATCACACCTGGCTAATTTTTTTTATTTATGTAGAGATGAGGTCTTGCTATGTTACCCAGGCTGATCTTGAACTCCTGGGCTCAAGCAATCCTCTCACTTTGGCCTCTCAGAGTGCTGCGATTATAGGCATGAACCACCACACCCAGCCTGACATTCACCTTTTTAAATATTGCTTTCTGTGACCCTGAGCCCATTCTTAGCTTGGGATGGGTGGGATCTGGGATGGTTCTGGCTTTTGTAACCTGCACTAGGAAGGTTCCCATTTATTCTGCTGTTCTGGAAGGAGCCACCTGGGGTAGAGGTGATGGGCATGGACAATTGCTGAAAGGCTGGAGTGACTCTCATCCAACCTGAATGGTCATCCTGTCAGCACTGGGCCCTGACAGCTTGTCTTCCTCCTGGCCCTGGACCCCTGGCTCTGAGAGTGCCCTCTAGGCCAGTCACTGGCGGGGAGTCCTGAGCCCGTCTCTCATCGTCCCTTTCTCTGCAGCCTCATCCCCTTTTCTTATGTCCTGCTCAGACCCTGGTACTCTGGTCATTCAGGCACCATGTAAATATCAAGCATTCAATGCATGCCAGGCCTTCTCAGTTGCTGAAAAAACAAAGATAAATAAAACTCCATCTTGACCCAGTCGGTTCTCAGACACCAGCAGTGGGGCTCGTGGACAGATCAGCAAGGGTTACAATCCAGTGTTTTGGTGGAAATAGCAAACAATATACCCTGAGGTCAGACAGCCCCAGATTTAATTCTGGTTCCCTTAACTAGTTCGATGACTGCAGACAAGTTGCATAACTTCTTGATGCCTCAGTTTCCCCATCAGTAAAATGGGCATCATAATAATGCCTCCTCATAGGTTTGATATAGAATTCCATGGGCTAATAATTATGGCATTAGTAAAGTGCCTGGCAGATATTGAAGTCGTTTAAGCGGCATGGTGGTCACATCAGCAGGTCAGATTTGGTCATTTTCTCATAGTCCAACAATTCTCACACATTACTGTGAATTAGCATTGCCTGGAAGGAGAAATAGCTAGGTGGTGGGGTCTTCCCTATACATCTGATTTGGAATCTCTGGTTGATGGTGGCATAGGTATCTGTGTCTTCCTGAGAAGCCCAGGGGAGTTCTACACACAGCTGGTCTGCAGGCCATACCTTGAGAAACACTGCTTTCATCAAATACCAAACTGTCTTCCAGAAACAAAAAAACATGGTGACAAGTTGTTGTGGGGTTTCTAGAAGCAAGGAGAACCAGACTAAGTGGGACTATCCCTGCTCTTTGACATGAGAAGAGCTTTAGTACATGCCAGCTTTGGGGGAATAAGAGTGGGTAGACAGTCCTTTTGATGTCTCAAGAGATCGACCCCTCCAAGGCTTCCCCCTTCCCTCCAGGGCAGCCATGCACCACCCCACACATAGCCCGGGACACATGTCAGCTGTGTTCCATCTTGTTAGTGTTTTTACATCTGGTAGAACTTTCATCCTGCAGACCCCTGTCGTTTACAGGAAATGGAAGGGAGGGCTTTGCCATTATGCCTGTCCAGTCCTGTACGTGGGCTTCTGATGAAATGTGCAGACAGCTCCACTGAATTGGGACCATACCTGGATCTTCCTGGTATCAAGGGAAGAGGGTAGAGTTGCTAGTTCGCAGCAGGAAGAAAAGAGTGGAGGACTAAGAGAAAGACAGAAGGAGACACGTGGAAAGCAGTTAGGCTGCATATTCAGTGGAGGGAAAGTCTGTGAGTACCTGATGCTGAAGCCCTCGGGTCCAAGGAACCTTTGGCTTCCAGTCTCTACCAATCCTGGCTATACCATGGTTCCTGTTATTGAATTCCCTCATGATTATGGTTCCTTTTAAAAAATCCCTTAGAAGTCCATCCATTGTCTGAGGGTACGTGAAGGAATCTCTTATCCTTTCCCCAAAAGAGCCCTGACTGAGACCCTCAGATAACTCAAATCAGAGAAAATCAGCACCCTACCTCCCACAATATCTGACACGACTTCTTGATGTTGCCACTTAGATCTCAAACTTAACTGATCCAAAACAAAACTCTTGATCATACACTCCCACTGTCCTGCTCCCAACTTTCTCAACTCATAAAATGTTACCACTCTTCCAGTTGTTTGAGCCCAAATCACCTCCTTTCCTGACCTGTGCGTGTCATCCGTGAACAAGTACTAACAGCTTCTATCTCCACATCAGAGCACATCTCAGATCAGTCCACGTCTCTCTCCACCTCGGCTCTGTTCAGTAGCCCCCACCTGATTCATGCCTGTCCCCTGTGATCTTTCTCTAGATGGTAGCCACAGCGGCTTCTTTAAAATGCCAGTCATCTTCCGTCACTCTCCCTTCAACCCATGACTGTGTGCTGTAAGCACCACATGATCTGCCCCTACTTACCTTACTGCCCTCTAGCTCCATCCACACTGGCTTTCTGACACTCCTAGAACATTCTATGCCAATTCCCACCCCCTGGGTCTTCAGAGTTACCCCCTGCCTTGACTTCTCTTCTTCTGGCTGTCTCTTCTCCATCATTCAGACCTAAGCTCAATGCCCTCTCCCCTAAGAAGCCTTCTCTGATAAAAGAGTTTCTCCTAGTCTCTATCCTAATACCCCATTTTATCTCCCTCATCACACCTATCACCCTTTGAAATGTTTCTCTTTCTCTCCATAGATGTAAGTGGCACGAGGGGCAGTTCTATTTTGTTCTATGCTGTATCCCAGTGTCTAGACAGCACCTGGTACATAGTGGCATGCTCACGGCTCCGGCGATCCTTCTACCTCAGCCTTCCAAATATCTGGAATCACAGGCACATGACACCACGCCTGGCTAATTTTTTAATTTTATTGTAGAGATGAGGTCTCGCCAAGTTACCCTGGCTGGTCTCAAACCCCTGGGCTCAGGCAGTCCTCTCACATCTGTCTCCCAAAGTGCTGGGATTACAGGTGTGAGCCACCACGCCCAGCTCAATAATATTTTTGAACAAAAGCATGGGTGAATATACTGAGAATTCCACAGAATTCTATCAATGTAAACTTGAGTAAGTTAATTAACCTCTCTAAGGCTCAGTTTACTTAAACCAGGATAATATTACCCATAAAGCCATCTTCTTCTAAAGATTAAATGAGCTCTGAATGCACCTCTAAATCTTGAGCAAGTCATTTAATTTTTCTGTGTCTCAGTTCTTTTCTCTTTAAAATGGAGATAATAAAGACCCACTGTAGTATAACAAAATATGTCTGGCCTTCGTGGGTTCCTAACACACAGTTCCTAAAACCCTTGACATTTCCTGATAGGAGTGTCTTTTGTTATTCATAACAAGCCCCTTTCAACCTTTCAATCACACTTGAATTTGTGACTCGAGGTGGACCTCTAGGTCGTTCCAGGACAAGGCCTTGTGCCAAAAAGACCACATGTGTGATTAGAAGTAGAAACTTTCCACCTCCCCTCTTGTCCCTGGAGATTGAATTATAAAAACTTGTTGAACAACAAGACCTGGAGAACTTTGGGGTTAGTGACATCTGGACTGTTAGAAGGGTGGGCACTAGAGAGGGCATGGATGCCCCTCCCCCTTCCTTGCCCTAAGCCTTTCTTCCATTTGGCTCTTTCTGACTTGTATTCTTTATAATAAACCAGCAAATGAAAGTGTTTTGCCAGGTTCCATGAGTCATTCTAGCAAATTATCAAACCTGAGCAGGGCAATGTGGGAACCTCCACATTTAGGGCCATTCATTCAGAAACACAGGTGGCTTCTGGGACTTGTGACTAGCATCTGCCATGGCACTGCCTTATGGGACTGAGACTTAACTTGTGGGGTCTGTGCTAACTCTGGGAATCCGTGTCAGGATAGAATTGTTTGACACCGAATTTGAGCCCTGACTACTGGTGGTGCTGGAACACACCATACGTTTGGCGTCAGAAGAAAAAACTCACATCCAAACCACAGGGTTGTGGTGAGGACTAAGCCAGTTCGAATTAACTAGTTAGAACAGGGTCTGGTGCATAGGAAGCTCTCAGTAAATGTCAGCTGCACATTACTTATCCTGTCTGTACAACCCCAGGGTTGGAGAAAGAGAAGAGAGGGCGGTAAGCAACAGTTAGTAAGTTCAGGATTCCCTGAGGGCTTACTGGAGGCCTGAAGGGGAGACGTGGCCTTTGAATACATTCTTGTCCTCAAGAAGCCCATAGTGGTTGAGGCGCATGTGTGTGTGCACGTGCATACACATACACACACACACACACACACACACACACACACACACACACACACTCTACAGGTCAAACCAGGTGGAAAGGTCTCTTAGATGTCAAGAAGCCTTATGGAAGGCTTCCTGGAAGAGGAGGAGCTTGGGTTTGACCTCCAAGGACCGCTAAACATAGGGTACACGGGGTCTCCCATCTTCCCCAGGAGCCCTGGGCTGGTCCAGCCACTGGGGCCTCCTCTTTGAGCAAGAGCCTGGCTTTCCAGTGCCCTGCTGAGCCCAGCTGGAGGGAGGGCCCCGCAGGCTTATTTGGAAGATCCACAGTGGCAGCTGGAGGAAAACAAGTGTGGGTGGAGATGACCAGGCCCTGCAGGATGGCAGCTGCTCCCCAGCGGGCCCCTTCCTTCCTATTGCCCCTCCTCCTCCTCCTCTTGCCCCTTCTCGCCTCTCCTCTGCCCCACTCTGGGGGAACCTGCTCACCCTCAAGGGGACAGGACATCTAGGTGCATCGGATGCCCCCGCTCCCCAGGGGTGGAACTTGAGGAGCTGGAGGGAAGCAGGGAGAGGGACCTAACTGCAGCGGAACTGGTGGGAACCAGGGAGAGACAGCAGCACGGCAAGGAGGGGACGCCCTTGCCCTCCGCACCCCCCACCCCAGTGCTCCCAGGAAGAAGTCAGCACAGCTCCAGGCAGTGTGCTTCCTCCCTCCCCCTCCCTCCAATCCACTTCATCAATCCTATTTTGCCAGGTGTTGGCAATAGAAGTATTGACGGACCTCCCTCGAGTATGAGGAAATTGCCAGAGCTGTAGCTCAACTAAAGGTCTCTGAGTTATGCTCTGACAAGCCCAAGGAAGGTTGCCCAGTTTATAGGCAGCATAAAGACGTGAGGCTGCTTGTCCAAATCCCTGTTCTGGAACATACTGGTTGTATGACCTTAGACACAACTTCCTCTCATCTGTAATACGGGATAATACTAAATCCTGTGGTGGGGGGGGAGAGATTTGTTATTAACGTATGCAAGCACTTAGTGCCTGGCATGCATACATACCCAGGAGTATTATTATTGTTTTGTTTATTATTTTGCTGCCCATTACTTATCCTGTCTGCACAACCCCAGGGTTGCAGAAAGAGAAGGGAGGGCAGGAAGCAACAACTGGTAAGTTGAGGACTCCCTGAGGGCTTACTGGAGGCCTGAAGAGGAGACGTGGTCTCCCCCTTTTCTTTTGTAGCTCTATATAATAATGTATTATTATTATTATTATTATCTAGGATCAGCTTGGAGTGTCACTATTCACGCAGGGTAGGTGCTCAACTTACAAAAGTTTTTGTCTTTTTGGTTAAGGACACTGCTGTTGAAATGTCAGCCCTTTCTGGGTGAGGAGAATGCTCAGGCTCCTCTGATAAGAGAGACTGAGGCACACCGAGAAGAAGGGAAGGTAATGGAGAGTGGGAAAGGGCTCTGAATGGGAAAGGGAAAGGTCTCCTGCCCGATGCTGTCATGCGTGTCCCTCCCCAGAATCTCAGTTTCCAGCAAGCCAACTCTTCTCGGCTCCTTTTACATGCCAACACCCCCCAAAGCCGCTCCCCTCTGGTCTTTTCCGGTATTCCACCCAAGGCCTGATTATCCACAAGGCCCTCCAAAGGCATTTACTATCTTCTTAGCACCATATTTATTTGCCCTGATTTCCCTGTAGCTTTAAGTTTTTCCCTTGTGCATGTCTGAACTTCTCCAAGTTTGGGTCTCCCTGCAGCAGACCTTGGGGCCTCAGACCCCCAGGAGTTCCCAGGCTGCTGGGACTGGGGTAGAGTGGTGTGGCGTGGTCCTGGCCTCTTACCTGGGTCTCGGAGAGGTTCAGCTGACGGGCCAGCTCAGTGCGCTCGCGGCCCACCACGTACTGGCAGCGCTGGAACTCCATCTCCAGGCGGTACAGCTGCTCGGCTGTGAAGGATGTGCGTGTCCGCTTGGGCCGGTCCAGGTCCAGACCCCTGGGCAGGACAATTTCCCGAATGGTCCCCTTGGCGTCTACAGGGACCATGAAAGGAGCCAGGTTAGTTCATTAGCCAATGAGTTAGGTCACCAGCAAGCATCTTAATAAGAGGTGGTGTGAGTTGTCAGGGAGCTCCTCTGGCTGGGCCTGACTGTGTGACCTCTGACGAGCTGCTCACTCTCTCTGGGCCCAGATTCCATCATGGTCTGGGCAGAAAGGATCACTGTGTCCTAGCTAGGATTCTGTTCCCTCAATAAAATAAGAAATAAATGAAAAACAATATAGTGAGTCATCAGTTGTGGAGGAAATGATGAGTTAGAACTGGGTATGCTCGCTGGGCACAGTGCATGTCTGTAATCCCAGCTACTTGGGAGGAAGAAGCAGGAGGATCACTTGAGTCCAGGAGTTAGAAACCAGTTTGCAGCCTGGGCAACATAGCAGGATCCTGTCTCGAAAACTAAAAAACAAAAAGGAATTGGGTGTGGGTATGATCAATCAGGTAAAGTTTACTGGAGATGTCCAGAGCCAGGCCCTAAGCCTTGTGTGTGTATATGTGCGCACACACACGTTCCTGGTGAGCACTGCACCATAGACCCTCTGGGGGTCCATGAGAAGGACAGCTGGTGTGGGGCAGAGGACAGACTGAGATCTGGGGTCCCGAGGAGGAGCCCAAGAACAGTTGCTACCACATCAGGCTGCTGGGGTGCCTTTGGGGGGTTAGGGTGGGGGTTGCTGCCACTGCCCAAGTGCCAAGTTCTGAACAGCAGGGTCACCTGTAGGCTCTGACCAGTGCCCTCCATGCATGCTGTATCCAGTATTTCAGAGCCCACTTAAGAGAAGTGGAAAACTCTGCGGCCCAAGTTCCCCACACATTCCCACTTAGAGAATTCAGCAACAACACACGGTATTCAGCAAGAGTAAAATATTTGTGATACATACACACACACACACACACACACACACACACACACACAAACACACACAAGCCTTAGTAACAGGGGTACAGATGATCTATGTTTGAACCACACACACTGATGGTTTTAAATCCAGTTACTAGAACATTTTATGTTAAATGTTAGATTGTGGAAATATGCAGTGCCATATCCTGTAGTATTTACCAAACCACTCTCAGCGAATGACGTTGATAATAATGAAGATGAACAGTTATTTACCATTAGATAGGAGGAACACTGACAATGGGAAGCTTACCGACTGAAGGCAGCCCTGAGCCAGCACCGCTAAGGAAGCGACCCTCCATGGGTGCAGGAATTCCAACCGCCTCCAGGGGGCGTGCACAGTCGGAGTTTGCCATGTGGCCAAAAACATCAGTGGGGCAATGGCTGCTCACATTCTAGTCATAACAGCCGGCACATCTGCAGTGCCAGCCAGGACCTGTTTGAAACACTTTAACCTTCTCAATGTCTCAGTAAATCTAGAACTATTTATTATTTTCATTTTACAGATGAGGAAATGGAGGAGTCAGTTTTAACTAGTTCGCTCCAGGTCACACTGACAGTGTTCAATAAGCTCTTGACACGCCCTCACTGTACTTTGTGAATACCCTCTGTTGATAACCTTCAACAGGTGAGTTGGTAGGTTATAATGAAGAAAACTTGGATCCTTAGTAAAAAACGGAATCTTCACTCCCCCGGAGAACATAATGAAAGGAGCTGTATTTGGGATGTGCTGTCTGCCAGGAGCCTCCTTGTGATCTGCAGGGACTGTGGGTCCTATCTTGAGAATCCCATCTCTAGAAGGTTAGTCTGAGCCTCTTCCCGGCTCTGGCCAGTGTCAATTACTGTTCCCCTCCAGGGTGTGCTCTGGACCCTCAGGGACTCCCAGCTCCCGAGTCCTGGTCCAGGTCTCAGAGGTTCTCAAGTACCTTCCTGCTCACTGCTGACCTCAGGGAGAAGGGGGGTTAGAGGAGGGGATGCAGTCACTGCTCAGAGATGGCTGTCCCTCCCCACCCCACGCCAGGTCCTGCCAGGGCACGGGGCAGAGCGTATCAAGCAGATATGGACATTGCTCTTGAAGTTGTTGTAGAAATCCCAGGCTTTTGGGGACAACCCAAGATCCCTAGCTCCAATTCTTTCCACATCCTCCCAAAATAGAGTGATATTTGTGACTCTGTTGTGATTGGTCTGTTCCCTTTGCTCAAGTTCCACTGTCTCCAATCATGAGTTCAGACTCAGAACTTCCTCACAACACCCCAAGCAAATCCATATCCAAAGGCATTGATTTTATTTTCTTTTATTTACTTTTTTGAGTTGGGATCTCACTCTGTCAGCCAGGCTGGAGGCAGTGGCACGATCATGGCTTACTGCAGTCTCTGACCTTCTGGGCTCAGGTGATCCTCCCATCTCAGCTTCCCAGATAGCTGGGACTATAGGTGTACACCATCATACCCAGCTTTTTTTTTTTTGTAGAGATAAGGTCTTGCTGTGTTGCCTAAGCTGTTTTTGAAGTCCTGGGCTCAAGCAATCCTCTCACTTAGGCCCCCCAATGTGCTGGGGTTACAGGCATGAGCCACTGGGCCCAGCCTTCCAAAGGCACTGGTTTCATTAAACATGTCTTGGAGTATGGGTAGGAGGAAGGGTGCTGTCACACCTGGTGCTGGAAGCTTCATACCTTCCCCCGAGTCAGCCACCTGGAGCTCCTGAGCCCGAGTTCCTGACCATGAGGTCAAACCATACAAGGGCCCACCCTTTCCTCTTCAAACAAGAGCTAAAATGGAGCGCTGCCACCTCTGGGAGCAGGCAAGATCAGTTGTGTCTCTCGGGGTCGGGAAGGAAAGGACCACACAAGAAAGGCAACCTTAGACTTGCCATCAGATATCAAAACGCGCCGTACAAATAAGCACATGAAAAGATGTTCAACAGTGCTGGTCATAAGGGAAAGACAAATTAAAGCGACAATGAGAAACACCGGTTAGAACAGCTAAAACTAAAAATGCTGTGAGTGTCAGAGGCTGGTGAGGATGCAGAGAAACTGGTTCTCTCATATAGTACTGGTGGGAATGGAAAATGATACAACCAGCCTGGCAGTTTCTTTTCAAGACAAGGTCTCACTCTGTCGCCCAGGCTGGAGTCCAACATTGCAATCATAGCTCTCTATAACTTCGAACTCCTGGGCCCAAGGGATCCTCTCACTTCAGCCTCCCGAGCAGTTGAGACTACAGATGTACACCACCATGCCTGGTGTTATTTTTCCTATGATTCTCTGTAGAGGTGGGGTCTTGCTATGTTGCCCAGGGTGCCTAACAGTTTCTTAAAGAGTTAAATATAGCCGGGCTCGGTGGCTTAGCCTGTAATCCCGCGTCTTGTGAGGCTGAGGTGAGTGGATTGCCTGAGCCCACGGGTTCGAGACCCGCCCGGGCAACTTGGCGAGACCTCATCTCTACAATAAATCAAAAAGTTAGCCGGGCGTGGTAGCACATGCCTGTAGTTCCAGCTACTTGGAAGGCTGAGGCGGAAGGATCGCCGGAGCCCAGCAGGTCGAGGCTGCGGTGGCTGGGAGCAGCCTCTGCACTCCAGTCTGGGTGACAGAATGAGACTCCAACTCAAAAAAAAAAAAAAGAGTTAAATATATACTTACCATGCAATGCAGTGACAGAACTGAGCATTTATTCTAGAGAAATGAAATCTTAAGTTTACATAAAACCGGAACACAAAGGCTCATAACAGCTTTAACTGTGATAGCTCCCAAATGGAAACAAATCAGATGTTCTTGAATGGGTGGATGGTTAAACAAACCTTGATACAACCATACTCTGGGATGCTACTTGCAATAAAGAGGAATAACTATTTTCCCACACAACAATTTACTCAGGGAATTATACTGAGTGAAAACAGCCAGTCCCCAAAAGTTATGTGCTGTATGATTCCACTTATATAACATAAAGTGACAACATTATAGAGGTGGAGAACAGACCAGTTGCTGCCAGGGTATGAAGAGGGACGAAGGACCTGACTATAAATGGGTGACATGAGGAAGTTCCTTCGTGGTGATGCCGCCGTTATCAGTCTTTTTTTTTGAGTCGGAGTCTCGCTCTGTTATCCAGGCTCAAGTGCAGTGGCACAATCACAGCTACTGTAGCCTCAACCTGCTGGGCTCAGGCAATCCTTCCGCCTCAGTCTTCTAAGTAGCTGGAACCACAGCACTCACCACCACGCCTGGCTAATTTTTATTTATTTATTTATTTATTTATTGTAGAGATAAGGTCTTGCCATGTTGCCTGGGCTGATCTTGAACCCGTGGACTCAGGAAACCCTCTCACCTCTGCCTCCCAAAGTGTTGGGATTACAGGCGTGAGCCACTGCACCCGGCTTATTTTAATATTTACTAGAAAAAAAAATAAACCCATGATTTTGTGTGCTTAGGATGAGGCTGAAGTGGGTATTACATTTTTAAATGCATTACGCTAAAATATTAAGTAAATAAATGGAATATGAATATAATAGAAATGATGATGGTACTCAAATGACAGAATGTTGGGAACAATGGAGTTAAGTGTACACATGTGTACATAGTGACAGAGTTTATGTGGAAGAGGAGAAGATGGGAGAAGCTTGGTCTAGTCAATAAGTTGAATAGACTGGTGACCGTAAATTATCTGTTTGGAATAAAATTAACTTAAGTTCCTGTCTCACACCATAAATAACAATAAATTTTACACCATTTAAAGAGCAAATCATAGATGATAAAATGATAACAGCATTACAAAAAATACAGGAGGGTATTTTTAGAATCCTAGGCATGGGAGGAGCTTTCCAAGCAAGATGCAGAACTGGAGGCTACGAAGAAAACAACAGATGTACAAGCATTTGACTGTATTGAAGCTAAAAACTTGAATGACAAAAGCACCCAAACCAAGGTGAAGCACCAGTTCAGAAAATCATTTTAAAGAGGCAATGAAACAATATTGAGAATACATAAAATGTAATTGTTAAAAAAAACATTTTGAAAAGGAGAAATGGCCTAATGGAAGAAATGATTAAGTAATTCATCTGGGTCATTTGCAGAGAAAGATAAAAGGCCAGTAGACCTATAACAAGACTTGCATAACTTCACAGTAATCTGGGTAATGCAAACCCAAGTGTCAATAGGAAGCCTTTTATCTCCCATAAGATTGGAAAGGCATTAATATGTGACTAATAAAACAATGATTCACCATAGGGAAATCCACACTCCCATACATTGTTAGCAGAACCATAAATGATCACAACATTTTGAGTGTACATCTATCAAGATTAAAAGCACGCATAACTTCTGTTCCAATAATTTTTTGCACAGCTACTTGTCCTGAATGAACATGGCCTTCTGTGCATTAATGTATATACAACAATGATGTGTGTTGCAGTGCTGTTCAAAATATTAAAAACTTGAAAGCATCCTCAATGTTCACTTCAAGGGAAATGGTTGAAGAAATTCTGGTACATTCATGCTATAAAATGCCATGTAGTAATTACAAGGAATGACGTGTTAGCTATATGAACTGATATTAAGTGCACAAAAGTAAGTTACAAATAATATGTGTGGCATTATCTATTTATTTAAATAGAAGCAACTGTATGTATTCGTTTAATAAACACTGATGTGCCAAATATTATTCTAGGGCCTGGGGATACAGAAATGAGCAAAATACAAAAAGCTCCTGTTTCCATAGACCTTGTATTGGGAAGGGAGGCAGATAATACATTTAAAATATATACATATTTTTGCTGGGCACAGTGGCTCAGGCCTATAATCCCAGCACTTTGGGAGGCCGAGGTGAGAGGATTGCCTGAGCCCACAGTTCAAGACCAGCCTGGGCAACTTGACAAGACTTCATCTCTACAATAAACCAAAAAATTAACTGGGCATGGTAACATGTGCCTGGAATTTCAGCTACTTGGAAGGTTGAGGTGGAAGGATTGCCTGAGTCCAGCAGGTTGAGGCTGCAGTGGCCATGAGTGTGCCACTGCACTCCTCCCTGAGCAACAGAGTGAGACACTGACTAAAAAAAAAATAATAATATATATACATATTTGGAGTCTACTTCATCGCCCAGGCTGGAGTGCAGTGGCATGATCACAGCTCACCACAGCTTCCACCTCCTGGGCTCAGGAGATTCTTCTAGCTCGGCCTCCTGAATAACTGGGATAACAGGTGTGCACCATCAAGCCTGGCTAATTTTGTGACTTTTTAAGGAGATGAGGTCTTGCTATGTTGCCTAGGCTGGTGTCAGACTCCCGGGTTAAAACAGTCCTCTTGTCTTGGCCTCCCAAAGTGCTGGGATTACAGATGTGAGTTATTTCACCCAATCTTATTTTTAATAAAAAATAAATTTAAAATATATAAGGGAATGATGAGTGCTGAGAAAACAATAAAACAAGTGAAGGAGATATTACTATCACTCCCCTAAGTAACTAGAACCCAATTACCACAGTGTGTGTGTGTGGCCACACTCCTTTCTGCCTGGTGTGATGGTCCTCAGCTCCTTGAAGCAGGAGGGAAAATGAAGCTTCATCAGCCTGGGGCTCTGACACCAAGATGAGCCCTTGCTCACGTGTGATGGACTTATCTTGTGAGTAAGAAATGCACGTGTGTTTTGTTAACCCTGAAATTTGGGGTTGCCTCTGCAGCACAGCCTCTGTGTAATCTTACTGATGTAGCACTCTTCCCTGAATGGCTGGTTTTCCAGAGGGAGTTGGGAGAAATTCTAGGAAAGAGGAATGGCTTTCATCCTAGGACCTTCTTGTGGATTGACACTTGTTAGGGTGAAATGTACTGAGTCCTGCATTTTGCTGCCCCTCGGGTCTCCTCAAAAAGGATGAGTTCTGGGAGTATAGGAGAAGGGAATTCTGCTCAAAGAGCTTCTGCTTAGGAAAGGTGGTGACCCTTGGCCTAATAATAGTTGGCTTATGCTTCCAACCTCCAGGACTATATATTACTTTTTCCTGGTACCTCTCCCAATAAACCCCCAGAGTCACTTTGCACAACAAGCTGCTAATGTGCTGGCTTTGAAGTATGCAAGTCCTTCCTGCTCCAACCTATGAATATCATATGATGGATGGCTATTTAAATATATATATATATATATATAAATATAAAAAAATAAAAAATATAAAAATTCTTTATGGAAAATTTCTTCTCAAGTTTATTGAAAGAAAAAATATTGAAGAATTAGGAGTAAACATTTGGATTACCACTCAGCAAAAGATATTACAAATATACGGGGACTAAAATGGTTTGATGCTGGCATAAGAGTTATGAGGCAAATCCATGCATATATGGGGATTTGGTATACTATGAGGGTGCCATTTCAAATTAGTTGGATCATTAAAGGCATGGCTTTGGGGCAATTAGCCCATTATTTGCAATAAAGTAATTTATCTCACACTGCTTGCAAAAACGAATATAAGAGAGATTAAAATTTTAAATGTAAACAAAGCTCTAAAAGTTGAAGAAAAATGTAGAATAAAATCTTAAAAAGGAAAATCACAGATTTAATGCTTAAAAATAAACAGGGTGAGAGACAGTTAAAAGACAAAAGACAGATTGGGAGAAAATATTCATAGACCATGCAAAATAGTCCTAATGTCCAGTATACACACAGCCTCTGCAAATCAGTGAGTAAAGTCAAGCAATTCAGTGGGAACTGAACAAGTTATTCAAAGAAGAATTACAAGTGTCCGATAAATATGAAATAAAATACTCAAGTTCAGAGGGAATCAGAGGAATGAAAGTTAGAATGGCAATGAGTTTTGTTTTTCATTTTTTTTTTTTTTTTGAGATGTCATATTTTATCTACCAAACTGGTCTGGCTAAGGTGAGCAAAAGTCAGTTCTGTCAAGCTCTGCTAATAAGAATGTAAATTGATACAATGTAAGTTTTCTGGAAGAAGATTTCATAATGCCTAGCTAAATTAAAAATGTTTAGTTCTTTTGTTCCAGAAATTTTATAGAGCTTTCTATCCCAGAGGGATATTGGCATTCATGACAAAGATGGACCCATTGTTTGCAGCATAGTTTATAAGAAGGGGGAAAAGAAGAAAGAAAAAGCTGAATGTTTATCAGCAGGAAAATTGTTGATGAAATCACTGTACAGTCATGCCTTGGCTATAGACAGTAACCAGCAACAAGGATGAGGTGCGTCTCTACAACTTGGAAGGATGTTCATGACATAATGACATACTACGAAGTGAAAACAGCATGTGGCTATAAAACCCATTTTGGTTTTTTTTTAAAAAGCAAAACTAAGATAAAACTAAATATCTTTTCTCTCTCTCTCTCTCTCTCTCTCTCTCTCCCTCTTTGTGTGTGTGTGTGTGTGTGTGTGTGTGTGTGTGTGTGTGTTTGTACTCACATAAAAACAAGTCTGGCAGAATAAGCACCTTATTTGTTGTTGCCTTTGAAGAGTGAAAACTGGTCAGAGAGGGAAGATGTATCCCATTTCTTGCTTATTTGTTTTGCTGCAAAGACTATGTAGTAAAATTGTAACAAACATTTTAACTTATGTATATTTAATATTTTAAACTTTGGATGGAGATTTTTCTAATCAGGAGCTAAAATCTAGAAGCCCGAAAAGAAACATTAGATATGATCACAGTTTAAATTTTAGTTTAAAAAAAAAATTCACAAGCAAAGATTTTTTCTTTTTTTAAGAAAGAGACCTGGGGATATTTGCAACATATGCCACAGAAAAAGGGCTCTCATTTCCTTGGTATATAAATAGCACTTACAAGTGTTAAAAAGACAATAATCAATCCAATAGAGAAATGGTTAAATATATTAATAAATAATTCACAGAAGAAACAATTAAAAGATAGATATATGAAAACACACAATCTCACTAACAAAATGCTAATACAAATAAGATTTTTTTCACTTGAAAAGATTTGATTCAAAAAAGAGCATATTCTGGATTGGGAAAAAGTGGAGAAAGGGCATATTTGTACACGATTGCTGGGAGTATAAATTAGTACAAGTTTGACATAAAAATTGGAAAATGCCTATCATCACTTTAAGCATATATACTTAAATTTCAAAAGCTCACTTCCAGGAATTTATCCTGTAATTATAGTCATACCATGTATATGTAAAATAATCCTTATTATTTTAAATAGCTTATTGTGACAAATTTCAAACATATACAAAATTAGAGAGAATAGTATAATAGCTCTTATATACCTATCCCCCAACTTCAACTGTTATAAATTTTGGAACAATCATATTTCTTCTTCACTGCTGTAATTTTTAGCAAATCCCAGAAATCACAACATTTAACCCATAATTATTTCAATATGTATCTCTAAAAAAAAGAACTCCTTTTAAAAACACCTATAATGCTACTATTATCACAGCCAAAAATTTTTACAATGATTCCTTAGTATAATAAAATATCTCACCTGTTTTTAGTTTCCAAATTAAATAATAATAAGGTTTTATAAACCATTTGTTCAAATTAGGATACAAAGATATGCACTGTAGTACTGGTTGTAGTTGTGAAAAAGTAGAACCAATCAAAACATGCATCAATAGGGGACTGGTTAAATAAATTATATGCTATCTACATAATGGGATCCTATGCATCTACTGAAAAAAAGGATGAGGCAGTTTTAGAAAGAAAAATTTTCACAAATTTTTTAAAATGAAAAACATCCCCAAGAAATGCTGAAAGAGGACTGCAAAGACTCTTGCTTTGGGAATTTATTTCACAGTGTTTATATTAAGGAAAAACAACCCCCACCTCCCACTGGAGGCTAGGGGAACTAGGCTTTCTCCAACCAAAGGAATATGTACTCCACAGTCAAGGGACAGTACGAACTGGTTCACCTGAAAAGATGACCACTGCAGATTAAATTTTTAAATTTGATTTTAAAGATCCAGTTCTGTAGTATATAACTTACATGTTTGCATTTTTCAACTGCTAGGTCAAGTTTAGAGGTAAATCCTGGGAGTGCAAGTGCGTAATATGGGGAAAATGAGGAGCTTTCTGTTTACAGGACATAGCAAAAACAGCAGGAACTGCTTTTATAATTTAAAGGGTATTTTATACTTCAGAAAGCAAAAGGAATCCTAAACAAAACTAAAAGACAAGTTATAAACTTGAAGAAAAAAAAGGCAACACATGTTGAAAGCTATGGAACACTATACATGGCGATCCTAACCAACAAGGAAAGGGATTCTTGAAAATGAATGAAAACTGGTCAAAGTAAATGAATCAATAGGTATCAGAAGAAATATAACTGGCCAATAAACATGAACAAATACTCAACTTCACCAACAATCAAAGAAGTAAAAATAAAATTCTAAGGAGGTACTATTTATCACCCAAGACTGACAGAGATGAAAGGATACATAATGCCCAATGGGGGTTGGGCCAAGACTGGGTATAAATTTTAAAACCTTTTCCACAGAATAATTTGACAATGTCTATAAAGATATAAAGTGTGAATGGTGCTGGCAAGATCTGGAGAAACAAGCATGTTCAGACATTGCTGGTGAGAGTGTAAATTGCTATTGTCTTATGGAGGGTAACTTGGCACTGTCTTCCAAGTTTCAAACACAGGCACCCTTTGACCCAGTAACCCACATTTAGGAACTTCTCTCACAGATATACCCTTATATGTGAAAATGACCAAGGAACACATTTACTTATTGCGGCATTATATATAATAGCTATAGATTTTTTTAAAGCCCTAAAAACTAAATGTCTACCAATAGGGCTCCTGTTACATTACATACATTATGACCCATTCAGTCCATATATATGGAATACTGTGCGTCTATGAAAAAAACAAACAAAAACGTTCTTTGCATAACAAGCTACATTGGAAGAAAAAATGTAGCTGCATTGATTTGTATAAGCATAAACTTTAACTGGAAGGGCAGATTAGAAAGTCTTTGAGCCAGCTGGGAACCAGGAGGCAGGGACAGGAATGGGAGAGGTTCTTCACTGTATACTTTTTTAAAAGTGTGGTGGTCTGGGCCTGAGTCCAGCCTGAGCAACATAGTGAGACCCTCATCTCTTGATGTTTTGGGGGGAGGGAAAGACGTTTTGATGGATTAATTACAACTAAAAGAAATATATTAAAATTGTGCTCATAAATCTTTTCAAGCAGCAATTGCACTGCTAGAAATTTATTCCACAGAAACACTCAAAGGAGGATGCAAAGACTCTTGCCTTGAGAGCTTAATTCATAGTGTTTATATTAAGTAAAAACAACCTGATCTCCCTCCAGAGGTTAGGGGAATTAGGTTTTTCCCAACCAAAAAAATATTTACTTACAGTCAAGGGAGTGAGAACTAATTCGGTTGAAAAGATGATCACCGCAGATTAAAAATTTTTTAAAGGTAAGTTGAAAAACAGCCTATGTAATGCGATTCTGCTTTTATTTATTTGCTTGTATATGAGCGCAGAAAATCGCCTGGAAGGACACACGGGGAACCGGGGGCAATGGCTCTACCTGGGGGCCATCTCCAGCTTCCAGTGGTGTTTTAAAATAAAAATTAAAAATCGAGTACGTATTCCTGTTTGAATGTAAGTCCTCACCTGTCTGCGTTTAGAGTGTGGTCCCTCCCGAGGCGAGGCCTTGTGGGGTGCCCCTGCCCCGCCCTGGCTCACCGCGGCTCCGTGGGCGGCAGGGAGACCCCCGAAAGTCCAGGCCTCCAGTCCAACACTACAGACACCGGGCTGCAATCGCGCGGCTGCTTTTAGCTGCTGCGGGGGGCTACGTCGCGAGAGTCGGGAGGGGCAGGGGCGTAGATTTACCCAGTTATTTCTGTCAACCCTCTGGCTGGCTTTGCGGGTGGAACCTCACACCCCGAGCCGCAGAAAGCCGGGCGCTCACCGGTGACCTTGCGAGCGGCCCGCGCCGCAACCACCTTCAGCTCCGCCCCGCCCGGCCGCTAAGCCACCTTCTTGGCCCAGGCGGTCCAGCCGCCCGTTGAAGAACAAAACAAAAACAAAACCCGCAAATATTTGAGATGTTTCCGGTTTTCTGTATCAGTGGTTCCCGAAGTTGCGGATTAAACAAGCAAAATTCCAAAATGATGGTGTCAACTTTACATTTTAACAGTTCTTGTATGTTCCGTCATCAGCACCGTTTCCTAGAAGAACAACTTTTTGCTACCTGCATTTGTATACCTAACCCTGAATTGTACCCCCACATCTTTAAAATAAATAAAAAAAAATTTTTTTTTAAAGAACAACTCTGTAACGTCGAAAAATCAGCAGGTAACTCAGAGCACTTTCGCTGGGAGAAGGGCGTGGGGGGGGGCCTGCACCTACGGAAACACGCGGCGCGGACGATCTGCGTCTTGAATCCCGACACTGACTTAGTGAGCGCCTACTGTGTGCTCAGAACGCATCTGGGGAGGTCGCACGGGTCTGGCGGGCCCGGGGGCCGCCTCCCGCGTGGTCCCCGCGCGGCGTCGGAGTAGCCTGGCTGGGACACCCGCCTCCCTTGGCCTCGGCGCTCGCCGAAGCCTCTCCCCCGCCAACCCGGCCCTGCTGCGGGAGCTGGTCCGGCACCGCACGGCCTGGGAAGCTGCGCGCGGGCAGCCTCAGCCAGAGCCAGTCTGGCGCACAGTAGGCACGCATTCCTGTTTGTGGAATGAGCCGCGAGCGAGACGAGTCCGGCCACGGGAGGGAGGCGAACCCTTGCAGCCCGCCCCAGGCCCGTTCAGCGCAGCCCTCCCGGCCCGGCGCGGCCCGGACTTTGCGGGTCTGCCCACCTCTGGGCTTTGCCCCCTCTCTCCGCAGCCCTGGATGCCACCCGGGGGGACCCCGGCGTCGCCGGCGGTGGGAGGCCCTGGGACCGAGGACCCCAGACCGCCCTCCCGGAGGAGAGCGCGGACCAACCAGGCGCCTCGGCCATTCTGGGCCTGGGGATTCGTGCCCGCTGCTTCAGTGTCTCCCATCAGAACATCTCACACTGGGGCAGGAACCCGTGGACGCACAGCCTGGTAAGCGGCTACTGGCTCTCCAGGGAGAGTCGAGTCCATCGTTATTTTATATTGGCAAAAGTCATGTATTCCCCTTTCCCCCGTTAAAGATAGAGGAGATCGGGCGCGTTGAGTGGGATGGCCTGGACTCCCCCAGTTAAAATAGACATTAAAGACATTTAGCAAACAAGGAGAGAGCGCAGGTCCAGGGGGTAATTGGGGAAATGGCGTCCGGGCCCACGTGTCGCCTGCATGCCGCGTTTCCCGACAGGCCGTGCGCAGATTTCGGACCCGGTGGCCCGCCGCGTAGACGGGCCCCGGAGGCACGTCACCGCCCTCTCTCCTCCCTTTCCCGAGCCTCCGGTGCCCGCTCGCCATCGGGCCTCCTAGAATCTGACCTTAATGCCCCGCGAAGCCACCCGGGCCTACCTGGAGCTCCAGCCCTGAAGGTGAGTGAGTGTGTGTGTGTGTGTGTGTGTGTGTGTGAGTGAGTGAGAGAGAGAGAGAGAGAGAGAGAGAGAGGTGGGGGAGAGGATGGTGAGGTGGCTCCTCGGGCTCCCGGGTCCACGCGACCACCAAAGGGACAGAATAGCATGAGAAGGGAAGGAGCCATCTAACCCTCCCGCAAGGATCCTTGAAAATAAAAACTGGGCACACCTGACAAACTACCAGGATGACATTGGAAGGTGCGGGTCTGCTTCTGTGCGTGTATGAGGGTGGGGGGAACCTCATATGAGAAGGCTCAAGATAGACCTAAAATGGGAATTCGGGTCTCCTGATGAAAGCAAACAAAGCGAAAGGGGGGGGTGCAACCAAAAGCAAAGCAACTCCAAGAAAATAAAAATGAAACCTAAGCCCCACAAATAAAAATGGAAACAAATATAAAAATCCAGCCGTGCATGTCCTGCGTGAGCCGGGTAAGCCTCTCCGCCTCTGCCTGGCGCTGGGCCTGGGCTGCCAGGTCGGTTAGCCGACTCGGATGTTGAGGCCGAGGCCAGCGGCCCTTGCCGAACCCGGCAGGGCCAGGCCCGCAGCGGCCGCGTCTCCCCGCGCCCAGCGGCCGCTGGAATCCAAGGAGAAAGCAGACTGACGCTGGCAGGCGACGAGCCCAGGCCCGGCTGCTGGAGGGGGGCGTCTGTCCCCGAAGGCAGCTCCCAGCTCAAGCCCCCACGCCGCGGCCCCTTGGGTGGCTTCTTCCGACGCGTCTCCGGGAGGTGGGGCTCCGCCGGCGCGCGCCTTTGTGCTGTGTGCCGGTGTTCGGACGTGTGCGTTTCTGGAGCGCGGGTCCCGGCTGCCCGGGGATCCTCCACGGGGCTGGACCCCACGAAGGCCCAGCCCCACGCCCCACGGTAAGAATCGCCCAGCCCGAGCCAGAGGCCCGGGCCTTCACGCGTCCTGCAGTTGTTCTGTCCTCCCCCTCTCAGAACGAGGAGTGCGGAGGGTGCGTCTTGCATGGGGTTTCGGGACCCGCGGGGACGGCTCCCGGCCCGAAAGGCCGCTTTGGACGACCAGGGACCGGCGCCATGCATTGTCGTACAAGTGGCTGGATCGGGTGACGTGGATGGACAGACATTCCAGGCTCTATCAAGATCAGTTGGTGAATTCGCGTCCGGGTTAATTTGGGAAACACGGAGGCAGGTCGGAGGGTGAGGGTGCGAGCGTGGATTGCAGGGTTGCAGGGAGTTTGGGGTCAGAATTGTCCACCTCTTCTGTCATCAGGGATCCCGGCTCCACCGAAAAGGCCCGTGCTTGGCCCTGCACTGTGCCAGCAGAGCCATGGCTCACAGGCTGCTCGTTACTTTGGTTGCCACCTGCCCGCGGTTGCCCTTTCCAAACACAAAACAAAAGGATTCCTCGTGCCTTGGCCAAGGGACTGTGCACGCGGAGGTGAGGTGGCCTTCCTGACCTTGTAGTCCGAGTGAAAGCCTTGCTGTGTCCGTGGTGCTAGGGTGTCAGTCGTGCACCTCCCGCCAGTCTTCTCCGTAGCTGTTTGTGTCTGGCATGAAGCAGCCTTCATTTTGAAGCAGGGTAGACAGTATGTTCCGTCCTACCCTGTGTTTGCAGAGGCAGCCAAAAGCTTGGGTGATTGGCCCAGGAAGGGTCCCACCAAGGAGTCTGGGCAGGGCAGCACTGTGTGGTCTGCAAAGTCGTGCTGATTTTCCTTTGCGATGGGGGGTGGGGGTTCTTGGCCCCTAGGGTGTTCACCTCCCAACACTGCCTAGTCCCTGGGCCTAGGGCCAGAAGGAGTGGGGGAAGGGTGAGTTGGGAGAGACCTCTGACAATCAAGATCCACTGCCCCACCCACCAAAGTGGTTTGTAGGTCACCCCAGAGCTTCACCCTTCCTTCCTCCAATAAATATTTGACCCTGCTCTGTGTTTGCACCTTTACAGACTTCATCTCTGATCCTCAGCCAGCCCTTTAAAGTGAGGGCCATGGGTCCCTTTGTATAAACGAGGAAGCAAGCAAAGAGAGACAAAGAAATTGGTTCAGGTATAAAGGGTTGTAAGGCCAGGAATCCAAACCAACTTTGCTTAACTCTGATGTCCAAGCTCTTCTCCTATGCCCTGTGCCAAAGGATGCCCTCAACAGATCTACTCCCGTGGGGTGGGCCCTTCGGTGGGACTGCAAAACGGAAAGGAAGTAGAAAGGACCCAGAGGGAGTGGGGCTCTTTCTGGGGGAGACCTCACCCCAATATCAACTCAGGGCTGCAAGGGCAGACGCCTCCCGTCCACCCTTTAGTGGCTTCCTTCCAAGGTACTTTTGAAGGATGTGTTCTCAGAGGTCAAGGGCAAAACATACTGGATGGTAGGGACACCCGTTCTGGGGCCAAGGCACTTTGGACTTTCCTTCACCAGTGCCAGACCTGCCTTATTGATCAGAGCCCTGAGCCATGGCAGGGCTGCGAGTGACGCATGTGACCCTGGCTAGGAGAGATTAGTAGTAAATGGCGTCCTCAGCATTTCAGGCCTGTAATAACCTCCCCATCATTCCAAGGGGAAGGGCAGAGGGATTTATAAGGGCCCCATTTGCCTCTCATTTCTGTTAGGTGTGTAAATATGTTCTCAATGCTTTATATCTAATATTTCCACTCTATTTTACAAATATAATGGCATCTGTGTGTACATACATTGATAAAAGTACACCCCCTGAAGGTGCACACAGACTGCCCATGTGTTGGTGGGAGTCCATCTCTACCTGGCTGTGGCTCACTCCCAGCTGGGGTGGCCCCACCTCACAGGATGGAGGGTCACTTTTGACTCCCACCTTCTACGTGTTTACACCTGAGGGCTATTTAAGTGACATTGGCACACACAATTTATTTTTCTACACACAGGATTAGTAGCATGTAGGGAGAGGCAGGTGGTAACAGAACTCACAAGTGTCCTGGCAGAAGGAAATGCACACCCACACCCATAGGAGGTGTGAGGCGATGAGTGTCTCAGACAGGGACCCGAGGTCTTACCCTGTGGGTTTGGGGAACTGACTTCTCTGGGGACGGCCCTACAGATTTCCTTAGTGGAGGGTCAGGCCCTGCACCCAGGACACCCCACAGTCTGAAGAATGAAATCTAATTTAATCCCAGGTGCACAACAGGTCCACACACCTGCTGGAATTCCCGATGGTGCAACTGCCTTGATACCAGCAGCCAGCTATGAGTGGCAGTGAACACCCACTGACCGAGTGGCCTCATCTGGCACCAGGAGTGTTTCCCAAAGCTAGGGTCCCTGCGTCTGCTTCCAGACAGTCACCAGTCACCTTCATTTTGGGCTGCATCCATGCTCCACCCCAGCCCTGTCTCCCATCCCCAGATTCGCTGCAGAGAGGTCTCCCGCACCGCCCCAAGGTGTCCTAGTCTGCTTGTGGGTGGCGGAGTTCAGATCAAACAATCAGGATCCATGCGCTGGAGCGACCCAGAGCCAGCCTGAAGCTGGTTCCCTTTGCCCAGTCGGGAACTGAGGAAATCAGCCCCGGAGGGTCGCCTCCAGAGGCCCCGCGGCTCTCGGGATGGGCGCTGGTGGAGAAGAAGCTGGAAAGAGGCAGCGGGAGGAAGCCGGGGGAGGGAGCCCAAGAAAGAGCCTGGGCAAGCCGTTACCGCCAGTAGCCTCTGGTAGCGCTGGGTCTCCCGGTCCTGAGGCTTCGGGGGTGGCGGGGGCAACGGACTTCTGGGGACAGGCTGAGGGCAAGACCCCGGCGTTCCCTCTCTCCTCCCATCTCGCCGAGCGAGGCCCGGATCGAGCGGGAGCGGAGCCCCCAGCTTCGCGAGAGGCTGGCTTGGGAGGCCTGGGAACCTCGGCCTCGCAGCGAGGAGGCCGGGCAGAGCTAGGCACTCGGGCGCAGTCCAGACGGAGGCGCTGGTAGGAAGAGGGTGCCGGGAAGACGCGTAGGGCGGAGAGCAACGGCCGGGAAAGCAGAGAGGAGGGCGAGGGGCGAGGGAGAAGGGGAGGACGCGAAAGGCCAGGCCGCGGGAGGCGGCGCCGAGAGCCGATGGGCCCAGGCGCCGCGAGGAAGTGGGAGCCGTAGCGAAGCCCAGGCGGGCGGGCGCTGCGCGCGCCACCCTCCGCGTCCCGTGACCTCTGCCGCGAGCAGCCCGCGCGGGTCGCGATGGCCGGGGAGGGGAAGGAAACAAGGCTGGGCAGGAGGCGGGGAAGCACCCCGGCCGCCCGCGGAGCCCGGGCCTCTTCTCCACGGCTGCCGACGCGAGTCTCTTCACGTCCTGTCCCTGCGGAGCGCGCGTGACGCTTCTCTGCGCACTTGCCCGGAGGGTCGCGGGGCGGGGACCGGCTCTCAGCATCCCGCGCCCCCGACACCGCCCTCGCCACAGTAGCCGGCCCGGTAGGCCTAGGGTGAGGGGACGGGCCCGGGAGGCTGAGGGCCGTAATTACGGCAGAGAAACGGGGACCTCTTCGGTCCCATTCACTGCTTTGTCCGCTGCACTCAGCTCAATATCCAGCACACAATAGGCGCTCAGAATAAGGTCTGCTGAATGAATGGCTGGATGGTGAATGAATGAATGTATGAACCGGGAGGCGAAAGCTGCAGGATGGCGGGAGGCCCCCGTGTGGGTAGGGTGAGTCCAGCGGGCCGGGGCCGCGGGCTGTCCCCCTTACCTCGCACCAGGATGCGGCGGCAGTGGTCCGTCTCGCCGGGCCCGGGCTGCCCGTCGCTGTCGGCGCCGCTCTCCCTGGAGCCCGCGGGGCTGGAGGCCGAGGTCCCGGCAGCCTCCGTTGGGCTGCGGCCGCCCGCATCAGCTCCCAAGTCCTCTGCTCCGCCGCGGGCCCCGCCGCGCCCACCGCCGCCACCAGACTCCGCCCGGCGCGCGGGGCCGCGGTCGCGCTCGGCGCCCCCATCGCCCATGCCGACCGCCACTGCCGCCTTCGCTACCGCCTAGCCAGCCCAGGCTGGCCCCGCGCGCGGCTCCCCGCCCCTCGCGCCCCCCGCCCGGCCCCTCCTCCTCCGGCCCCGCCCCCGCCCGGCCGCTCCTCCCCTCCCCGCTGATTGGGCGGGAGTCAGGGTTCCAGGGCTCCCGGCCGCGCGGGGGAGAGGAGGAGGGGGCCGGGGGGGGGGAGAGGAGAGTGGCCCCCCCTCCACCCCTAGTCTAGCCCGACTCGGATCCCGGCGGAGGGAGACCGGGCGGCCCTGAGGAACGCCCTAAGCCCTCTCCTAAAGTTGACCAGCCTCTCCTCCCCACCCACCCCGCTCCCCTGCCCACTCCCCTTCCCACTCTCTAGGTTCCCAGCGAAGCACAGCCTCTGCGCTCCTGCCGGTTCTGCAGGATCAATAACCAAAGTGCGAAAGAAGGCGACCCCGGCGAGACCGAGCAGAGAACAGGAGGTTGGCTTGCTCGGGCGCTTGGTGGGGTGGCGTGGGGGGCTGGAGGCAGGGGCTCGGGTCCGGGATCCGTGCGCCAGCCCCGGATTCATACCCACAGCTGCACTCATGAATGCAGACCGGAGGACCCCTCTCCTCCGGCCCTCCTGGGAGAGGAAGGCCGAGAATGGGTGCGGGAGCCCAGAAGAGTGAGGCGGGGAGACCGACTCTCCCGCGCCCCGGGAGAAGAGTAAACTGACGTGCAGACTGACTGTCCGGTCCGGGAGCCCAAAATGAGGCTGAGGCCGTGGTGGGAAGCACAGCCCTGGGTCCCCCGCAGCTCTGACGCTGTCACGTGGGACTGCACCGCGAGACGGGCACAGAACGTGGGGATTTCTCTGTGTCTGTGCCCGCGGAGCTTCCCCCATACTCTGTCTCTGGCCCAGGAGGCTCCCGCCTTCTCTGGGCTGCGGAGAGGGGAAGGGTGGAAAGGGGCGCCGCTGGAAGTAAGGTGGAGTTGTGAGAAGTTGATCAGTTGGGGTCCCAGGGCATAGTGCTCGGCCCTCCGAGGCGTCCGGGTCCCCAGCATTTTCTGGAAAGGTCAGCACTGGCCCGAGTCTAGTGTCTCTCTCCACAGCGCCAGGAGGGACCAGGCCCGGATGTCTCTTTCTTCGACTCAGAAAGGGACTTGGAAGAGAAGATTGAGAATGAAGGTGTGTGTGTGTGTGTGTGTGGTCCTCCCCTCAAGCGCTAAAAGCACAGACCTTTCTTCCTTTTTCTGACCTGCTGGGGTGAGCCAGGTGCTAGGGTAGTGAAGGTGCTTCGGCCTGTGCTGAATCTGGTTAAGGGTGTCCGTGAGAGCGGATTGGGGACACGCTGGCATAAGTGGCTGTGGCGTGGCTGGGTGTGTCTCTGGTGCAGCCTCCATGACTCCTGTGAGTGGGTGAGTGGGTATGAGTGTGTGTGTCGGTGCCATAGTGTGTGTCCAGTGTGCATGTGAATGGCTAGATGTGTGCCCATCCGATGCCAGATACCCACAGTGGAAGAGCAAGTTGAGGACATAATTATTTAATTGGGTGGTTAACAACCACTACACTCAGGGTTTGGGACCTGGGGAAAATGTGAGGATAAACAGGGCCGAGGGAAGGCCCACTGGTCCTATGGAAAGAAGGGGAGGAAGGAAGGAAGGAAGGAAGGAAGGAAGGAAGGAAGGAAGGAAGGAACGAAGGAAATGAAACTACAAAGTGATTTGGGTGGGTACAGGAGAGCAGAATTGCACCCAGGGTGTCAGAGGGAGCAGCATGGACTGACTGTGGGTGTGAGAGTTTATGGAGCTGGGGCATGGGGCTGCTGGAGTGTGTGTGCGCGCGGAGGGAGAGGTGAGTGAGAGAGGAGGTCGATAGCATTTCAGGAGGGCACTGGAGAAAGTGCGACCCAAGCTCGGATGAAGGCATCCACGCTGCTGGTGCGTGGTGAGCCTTGCACTCTGTCCCTCACGGCCTGATCCCCGGAGTGGCAGCCGAACTCCCTAGTGGCTCCCACGAGGGCCAGGCCCTCCCTCTCCCCACCCCCAGCCCTACAGATCACTCGTTGCCTCGCCCAAGTGCCACCTCCATTCTGCATTTCAGTTCTTCTCCAATCTGACTTACAAGTTTAATCTTTATTATTCCAGCAAGATGTATCTTGTATAGAAAAAATATAAGCAGAAATAGAAACAGAAAGCAAACACTGGGGTCAGTACCCCCCATCCCCCTTCCCTCACAGTTCCGCCTGCCACACATGAGGCCCTGTTTCTATGCAAACACACATGCAAAAACAGCACCTGCTGGACCCTGCCAGGCTTTGTTTTCATCGTTTTAATTTTTCATTTCACAAATGGCATCTTTCCGTGCCAGTAACTCGGATCTCAGTCCAGGCTTCCCTTCTGGGGTCTGCGAATGAACTTCCAGGCTCGCACACACTCCTGGGTGAGCTCGGCCATCCTTCTAGGAGAGATGGGGGCCTCCCTAGAGTCCCTTGGAACCAGGACCCTGGAGGTTTGGACACCTCTTCCTTCTTTGGCTGCTCCAGGCCAGCTGGGTATGGACTCTTGGGGGCTCCAGTCTTCTCCTTTCTCCTGCACCCTTTATTCTTCCTTTCTCACACTCTCCCTCCCAGTGTGGGGTTCGACTGCCCGCAGGAGTCTCTGCTCTCTCTTCTCCACAGGCCTGGGGGTGGGGGGGGCAGCTTCTATGCACGTGCACTGGGATTGAGTGAGGAAGTTGGGGCTTCTGGGCACCACCGAGGCCACCAGTGTGTGTATGGGGATGGAGTGGGGAGGCGGACTGGTTTCCTGGCCAAGCCTCAGCCCTGACCTACCAGAATCCTTCCAGGTAGAGCAGGAAGTTTAGGCAGCCACAGGAACAGGCTGTACACAGGCTCTGGAACCCCAGGCTGCCTTGGCCCCAGTGCCTCCCCAGACTTGCTGCCTGGAGGTCCAGTTCTAGCCCAGAAGGAGGGTCGTGCAGGACCAGTAGGCTCCCACTCACATTCTAAGAGAGCGAACGTGTCCTGGTGTGCCACCCCTTGCAGGTCCCTGGTGAGGAAGGCTGGGCATACTTGTGCCCAGTACAGCTACTGAGGTGAGGGTGTGCTGGGGGAGGGGAGGGTGCAGGAGGGTGGAGGGGAGGGGAAGCTAGCCCTTCTGAGAGTGTGCATGTGTAGGGGAGCAGAAGCACCTTGAGACACCGTCTGGCTCTGGGGGCCCTCCTGCCCAGGGTAAGGGGGGACTCAGAGTTGAAGGTGGTGAGTCCCCTGGTGTGACTTCATTGGTATCGGGAGTCCTCCTCCCTGGTTAGGACCTTGGCCTATGGCTGCTGCTCTCACCTTCACCACAGGTCTCCACCTATAGCCTCACAGCCCTCCCAACAGGCCAAGACTCCAGAGAACAAGAGAATTTCCTATTTCCTCTTCCCTTTTGTCTCCAGTTGGAGACACTGAACATGGGGCAGAGGAAGGGGGATCCCAGCCGCTAATGGGCAGGGCAATGGTAGTGCAGGTCCTCCAATCTCAGTGGGTGGAATGGGGAGAGAGTGGCAGGCAGGGGCCTCTGGCTCCCAGCTCCACACAGAGCCCCTTGAGAATTGAGTTTCCTGAGGTTTCTCCAAAGATCGGCCTGAGTCGAGAAAGAGACCATCATCTGGACTCACTTTGCTCAGCGCCATGGCCACCTTCCAATTCCTGCCTCCTTTTGGGGTGTGGGCCCAATCCCATCACTGTCTAGGAACCCTCCAGCCCTGCCTCCCCACCTTCTCCTCGCCTGGCTGTTGCTAAGCGGGTGGAACGAACTTCCCGTGCCTCCGTGGCACAAAGAGCTGGTGCACTCCCAAGACCCTCTCTAGGGCTGGCCATGTGAGGCCTATCCTGGGTGCTGGGAAGTGAAGGTGTGGTGGGGGGATAGGGGTTCCCAGTGCCCCATGGCGGAGTCATCTGTTCTTGGCTGCTGGTGTACATGCAACCACAGAGCCTTCAGCATCCTGGTCAGGCGCTCAGAACCTGGCTCTAGCCTTTTCTCCTTCTTCTGCATCCCTGGGGATGCTCTGGCAGATGCACAGGTCGGGGGCCCTCAGACCCTGCTCAGCCTGGCTCCTCTGGTGTTGCTTCCCTCTCGCCAAGGCTGGGGCCTGGCCTCTCTCCCAGGATGCATGCAGGCTGGTCGAGCTTGCAGCTGCATGGGGCACCTTCTGGGGCTCCACCTGCTTCTTTCCTGTCCCCCTCTCCCTTTGGCCTCTTTTTCTCTAACACCCCATCCCCTCTCTCAGCCTGCTAATCTTCCCAGCCATCTTCCAGGGCCGAGAGGCTCTGGCAGCCTGCTCTATTCGCTTTCTGCCCAGATCTTCAGCCTGCCTCTCTTCTCCTCCAAGGTTCTGGGGCTCAGCCAAAGGCCCTTGGGAGCTCCTGAGTGGCAGTCCCCCTGTCCCTGTAGAATTACATCCCCAGGCCTGCCCTTCACTCTGGCATCACGCTGGGATGGGGGATCTGTGGCTGAGGGAGCAGGGAGCTTGGGGCAAGCAGGGAGGAACCATTCTTCAAGGAAGGCTTCGGCCCAGAAGGAGAGTCCGAGGCCGAAGGGACCTGCACCCCACCTTCTTCTCCAGCCACCTGCCAGGGCCCCACCTCTAGCACCAGGGACCCTGCCCTCTGTACTAGCCTGCTTGGGGGGACTCACTGTCCCACCCCTGGTTGAACGACTTGCATTTTGAAATGTGATGGGATGCTACTGAAATTCTTTACAACGAGCATAATTTTTATAAGAACACAAATGTATGTATACATTTATTTTTATAAAACAGAAATGTATTTATTTCTGAGACAAGCAGTGGTGCTGAAACTGAAGGAGGGCAGCTTTGACAGAGAGACCACAGGTAGTTCCTTGGGGTGTGGGGAGAGGTGCCGGGGCGTGGCAAGGCGCCAGGTTCCTGGTGTTGGGACCCTCCCGGATGGCTGCATCTGGCAGGCTCATGACATGTTGGAGGTGTGTCTGAGCCAGATGCTGGCGCCACACTCTTGGGATTCTGTGGGGCCTTTAGACTGTAGTGCATCCATCCTGAGGATAGGTGAGAGGTTAGCCCTGAGAGGGGAGCAGGGAACCCGGGTTGGCTGTGTTGGGGCTGCGTGGTCCAGGGGAGATGCCAAACTCCAGCCAGTGCATCTGCTGGGCCCACCACCTCCTCCTATCAGGTGTTTGTCTTTACCAGCCCAGATGCACGGGGGCTTCAGTTGGCCTGGGTTCAGGACAAGTAACCTCAGCTGCGCTGAATCCTTCCATCTGGCACCCCAGATTGGGGGCTGTGGGGTCTGTGGGCCTGGGCTCCCCTTAAGCTGTCTCTGGGGCACAGCCTGACCTCTCCCAAGGCAGCACTTCCCTGCTTTGCCCCTCTCCGGCCCACCCCTAGGCTCCAGCAGGAATGGGGCCAAGCCATGGGAGCTGCCCATGTGCCAGGCCTGAGGGAAGGTGCTAGCAACTTTCCTGAGTTGTGGAGTCCCTGGCTTATCCAAGAGGGCTACCCGGAGGGGGCTGTGGGTCTAGGCCAGGCTGGAAAGAGGCCCACACTGGAGTCACCATTGCTGATATACCAGGACTGATGAGGTCCTCCAGGTGCCTAACCCCAGGCAGGTGTAGAGCAGGCGACACCTGCTTTGGCTCTGGCCTTGCCCAGGTCCGGGAAGGCTTAAGCAAGGAGGCAAACTGTAGTTCTCAACACTCACCACATATTAGGTCATGTGGAGACTTACAAAAAAACGACTGATGCTCAGCCCAACCACAGACCAAATGGCTTCCTAGTGGTGCCTAGTTGGCACCTGTGTATTTAAAAGGCTTGCAGGTGAAGCCTGGTTGGAAACTACTGAGTTGGGACAAGAGCAGGGAAAGAAGCCTTGCTGGAGTGAAGACTGAGGGTGATTAGCGTGTGGCAGTTCAGGAGTTGGCCCAGGCTTTGGGTGGGGTAGGGGGGAGAAGGCACATCAGGGGTGGTGGGGCCTGAGAGGTAGGGATTGCGGGGAATCCTTAGGGGAAGGTGAGCAGACCTGGCAGGACACAACTGGATCCAAACTCCAGGTATGCAACCTAATATGAAAAGCTCCCTCCATTTATAGCAGCGGTCCCCAACCTTTTTGGCATCAGGGACCAGTTTAATGGGTTTTCCATGGATGGGGAGTGCGACGTGCAGTCAAATCTCACTGCTAATGTTCATCTGTCTTTTCAGTCACTCCCCAGTGCTAGCGTCACCGCCTTAGCTCCACCTCACATCTTCAGACATGAGATTCTCACAAGGATGCGTAGCCTAGATCCCTCACATGCGCACTTCACAGAGTGTTCGAGTGTCTAATGAGAATCAAATGCTGCTGCTGATCTGACAGGAGACAGAACGTGGGCGGTAACGTGAGCGATGGGGAGTGGCTGTACGTGCAGATGAAGCTCCGCTAGCTCACCTGCTGCTGTGCAGCCTGGCTCCTAACAGGCCGCTGACAGGTACCAGTCCATGGCCCAGGGGTTGGGGATCCTGATTTATAGGACTCAGGATTCTCCAGGCTTCCCCAAAGTGGCCAGGCTGGGTTCTCTTGAGGCTGGGCTAGGGCAGCGAGGGAGGTCCCAGTCAGCAGCCAATGGGGGCTGGTGTCCCTAGGTCCTAGGAGGGGTTCTGGGCCCCCTGACTTGGTGGTCATCTCTTCTTCTCCAGATGGATTCCAGACTAGTTGGCTTCTTACTCCATCTCCCCCATGGTTCTCTGTGAATCGCCTTCCTCTTCTCCTCTCCCCCAGTGATCTGGCCACCTCCTCCTTCCTTTCTCCTGGTCTCTGGCCTTCCCCCTCCTCTCAGCCATCCCATCCCTAGTCAGTTCTCTCCTCCCTGTCCCCTGAACGTGCCTGGCAGTTTCCCTCATATTTCCTCCCGTTTCCCAGACTTTCTCCCTCCCTCTCCCTCCCCTTGCTCACTCCTCATTTTCCTTTCCAGCCCTCTCCCTGTGGGGCAGGAGTGCCCTCTTTTACTTGTCCATTTCCAGAAATGATAATCCTGTCAGGTGCAGAGTTGAAATGAACAAAGTGACGCAAGAGATTTGAGAGAATTTTCCAAAATTTTTCCTTCTTTCTTAAACAAAATCCCTTCACTCTTACCACACTTAGATGTTATCTAGATCATCCCCTAAATAGGGTGGACACTTCATCTGTTTTCTAGCAAAGAACACACTGGCTAGGTGCCCAAGGCTGTGCTAGACTTATAATTTCTTAAAATAGTCACATGACTATTTAGGGTAGGGACTCAGTTGTCCCATTTTGCAGGAGGGTACTGAGACTAAGGTCACCCACTGATGTGTATTTATTCAAATCCAGGTGCAAGACCCCAAGGTCCCTCCCTCTTTCCCTCCCTCCAACGTCCCCTGAGAAGGGGGCTCCCTCCCAGTCCAAGCTCTGTCCCCAAGAAGGGGCTTTTGAATTGAAGGTCCTCATCACCATAGGGAGCTGCGGCCTCTGCAGAGACCAATGGAAACCTGGACTTTGAAGACATGGACATTAGCCAAGCACTGCCTGGGTTTGCCTTGTCTGGGCAGTGACCTTACATCCCAGAACTGGGTGTGTGTTGTTCTTTTTTTTTTTTTTTTTTTTGGTATCAGCTTTATTAAGATATGCTTCAAACAATACAAGTCACCCATTTGAATTGTACAATTCAATGGTTTTAGCTTATTTACAGACATGTGCAACCATCACCATTGTCAATTTTAGAACAATTTCATCATCTCAAAAAGGAGCCTATACCCCCAATCTTCCATTCCCCTTTA
>CAUYQG010293688.1:0-11360 GCA_963574415.1 Tarsius wallacei | reverse complement strand
ACGCGCCACAAAATGTATGTAAACCACTCCTCACCGCCGAACAACCACAACCCCCAAAAAATACTCTCTGAAGACACCACGGGTACACACCCGTAGACAGTCTAAGAGACAACCCCCACCACCAACATATCCACCCCCTTCAACACCCAACACACCCCCCCCCCCATCGCGGGTGGGGGGGGGGCCCCTGTGGGGGGGGGGGCCGCCCGATGGGATTAATGGTGATAAACATCTGTCTGGGGACGGGGAGACACCTCTTATCATCAAGGGTGCCTGAACGAAGCATTTTTGTATGCCTAACCCCTAACTGTATCCCATAATACCATAATTTAAAAAAATTTTAAAAAAAGAAAAGAAAATAAATAAATAAATAAATAAATTCTAGGTCCTAAACATTTTCTTTTATTTTTTCCCAACTGTATTAATTTCTTTTTTCAAACTTTAAAGTAATACACACTTATCGAAAAAAATGAATTAAAACAAGATCTCCCTCATTCACACCCTGACATTATCCAGTTTTAGGTCATGCTGTGCATTGAATATTCTTTTTGAAAATTTATTGCTCTTAGAAACATACTACTTTACATAAGATAAAGAGATAAATTGGTTTTGTACTAATGAAATCATACTATGTTTACTATTCTACATTTTTTCACATATTAATTTTCCCTATACATCTTTCCAAATATGTTTCAAAAATATAATTAGTGCCTTATTGATAGATTAAGCTCCTCCCAGTACTTTTGCTTTTACAAATTGATCTGAATTTATTAGAGTGTAAAAGTAGGGTGTTAATCTATCTTTTGAAACATACCTTCAAAATAGTATGTTTATTGAATGCTGCCTTTTTTCTGTGGTGATTTGAATGGGATTCTTTATTGTTTAACAAATGATGTATATTTATCTTAAGAAACTATTGTTTGAATCATCAGCTACTGTTTACTGTTCTGGATGATCCATGACCTATACATGAGCTAGTCCCTAACATTCATTCAGTCAGACAACAAATGTCTGTGTTCCTCCTATCTGTCATGCATTGTGCCAGTTGCTGGGGGTACATGGAGAAAGAGGTAGTCATGGCTCCTATCTTTGTGGTGATGGACCAGTCAGTACTGAGCAGAGCATAAAGAAATTACAAAAATAGCAGTGTCTCTGTTCTCTTCCTTTTCGTTGATATACTCAGGTCTACTTTTGGACTCTAATCTCCCACACAATCTGCCTATCTGGTGTAAAAAACACAATATTTTAGTTACTTAAGCATTTCCTTATGTTTTACATATGATGGAGCTAACCATTCTGCCTATATTCTTTTTTTCTTCAGAAATATCCTGGCTATTCTCATACATTTATAATTTCAAATAAACTTTGGTGGCATTTTGTTGAGTCTTGACCAAACAAAAACCTGCTGGAATCTTTGTTTTATTTTAAAGATGATTAGGTATACAAGTGGTGATAGCACAGGTAAAGTTTGGATCTCCCTTTGGTCCCCACTTCACCTGGTTTGAGACCAGGTACCCTTTCTGATGTTTTGTGCCCCTTGCTCCCCTGGCAGTTTTTGGCCACTGCCAATCCCTTTCTTATAGTATGATGGTAAATGTTCAAGGTCCACTTATGAGTGAGAATGTGAGGTACCTAGTTCTTTGTTTCTGTGATAAATCACTGAGTATGATAGACTCTAAATTCATCCAAGTTCCTGCTGGCATTTTGATCTGAACTTCATCAAATGTATTCACTAACTTAAGTAGAATGGACTTTACTATTTAGATTTTTCTAACCAAGACTTCGCTATGTTTTTCTGTTTGTTCAATGGAAAATTTGGTATTTTTCCAAAATTTGATGGAGATCTTTTTAAGGAAACTGACTTTCCATTTAAGGTATATATGTTTTAAAAACATCATGTTAAGGCAATATTTTGTTAGGGCTTATTTTGATGCAAATATCCAAAACTCCATAAAGTAACCTAAGCAAAAATAGAATGTGGCTCATGCAACTGAAAATCATAAAATCGGGCCACTTTGATTTAGGGTCTCAAATGACAACCCTAAGATCCAAGTTTCTTTCTTTTTTAAAAAAAATTTAGAGTAGTGGGGTACAAATGAGGATTTGCTACATAAGTAGGCTGCATGCAGGTGAAACTTGGGCTTCTAGCTGGCCCTCTCTCCCATTGGTAGTGGACCAAGTACACACTGTGTTGCTGTGTACCTCCCTCACTCCTCTTTCCTTCCCTTCCTTCCCCAGTTGCGCCCACCATCTGCCAATCTCACCCTTGTGCTAGTATGACTAGTGCTCAGGGTCCACTTATGAGTGAGAACTGAGTATCACTTATGAGTGCAGTATTCAGTTCTTTGTTTCAGTAATAGTTCAGTTAGTATGATGGTCTCGAACTGCATCCAAGTTGCTGCAAAGGCCATGGTTTTGTCTTTCATGGCTGCATGGTTTTCCGTTGTTTATATGAACCGCATTTTCTTTACCCAGTCCACCTTCAATGGACATCTGTGTTCACTTCATGTTTTTACTATTGTGCACAGTGCAGCAATAATCATGCATATGCGATGATCTTCTTTAGAGTAATTCATGTTCCTCCGGGTATATTCCTAAGAGAGGGATTGCAGAATCATATGAAAGTTCAATTTTTAGTTCTTTAAGAAATAGCTTTCCATAGGGGTTGAATTAGCTTACATTCCCACCAACAGTGTAGAAACGTCCCCTTTTCTCTACAGCCATGCCGACACCTAATTTTTTTATTCATTAATGATAGCTATCCTTACCAATGTTAGGTGGTATCTCATTGTAGTTTTGATTTGCATTTCTCTGATGCTTAGGCTGGGCATTTTTTCATGTGTCTGTGGGCTGCTTATATGTCATCCTTTGAGAAATAATCTGTTCATGTCCTTTGCCCAATTTTTAATGGGATTGTTTGGCTTTTTTTTCTGTCCATTTCTTTGAGTTCCTTGTAGATCCTGGATGTTGGACTTTTGTCAGATGCATAATTTGCAAATATTTTTTTCCCATTCTGTGTTTTTCCTCTTTAATCGCTTGGTGGTTTCTTTGGGTGTGCAAAAGCTTTTCAGTTTGATGAGGTCTTACCTGTCTATCTCAGGTTTTGTTGCACTTGCTTTCGAGGACTTGGTCATGAGTTCATTGCCTACTCTGATGTCCAGGATAATAGTCCCTACGTTCTTCTAAGATTCTTATAGTTTGAGGTTTTACATTTAAGTCCTTGATCAATCTTGAGTTGATTTTCATATATGGTGATAGGTAGGGACCCAGTTTCATTCTTCTGCATGTGGCTAGCCAGTTTTCTCAGCATCATTTGCTAAATATGGTTTCCTTTCCTCAATGTTTCTGATTGATGGCTTTTTGGAAGATGAGTTAGTTGAGAGACCATGTTTTTATTACTAGAATTTTGTATACCTAGCCCCTAACTGTACCCCATAATACCATAATAAAAAAATTTAAAAAAAAAAAGAATATCTGTCTTGTTCCATTGTTCTATGTGCAAATTCCTGTACCAATACCATGTTTCCTGGTTATTGTAGCCATGTAATATAGATCAAGGTCTGGAACTGTTAAACCTTCAACTGTACTCCTTTCGCTGAAGATTCCTTTCACTATTCATACTCTTTTTTGTTTCCATGTGAATTTCTGCATTGTCTTTTCTAGGTCTATGAAAAATGATGGTGGCAATTTGATGTGTATTGCATTAAATCTCTAGATTGCCTTGGGTAGGATGAATATCTTGACAATATTGATTCTTCTAGTCCATAAGTATGGGATTTTGTTTCATTTGTTTGTATCATCCTTGATTTCTTTGAGCAGTGTTTTATAGTACTCACTGTAAAAGTCTTTTACTTCTCTTGTTAGGTGGATGCCAAGGTATGTCATTTTTTTCTGTGTATATGACTATTGTGAATGGAATTGTGTTTTTTATTTAGTTCTCAGCCTGCTTGTTGTTATAGAAATGCAACTATCTTTTGCACATTGATTTTATAACCCAAGACTTTACCAAAGTTGTTTATCGATGTGAGAAGGTCTTTGACAGACTCTCTAGGGTTCTCTAGATATAGAATCATATAGTCTACAAAGAGGTATAACTTAACTTTCTCTTTTCCTATTTGGATACCCCTGATTTCCTTCTTTTGCTTGGTTGCTTTGGCTAGGACTTCCAGCTCTATGTTGAATATGAGGGGTAAGAGTGAGCATCTTTGTCTTGTTCCAGTTCTCAGGGATATTGCTTCAAGCTTCTGCCCATGAAGTAAAATGTTGACTGTAGATTTGTCATAGATGGCTTTTATTGTTTTGAGGAATGTTCTTCCTATGTCTAGGTGTTTGAGGGTTTTTATCACGAAGGAATGCTGGATTTTATCGCATGCTTTTTGTCTATTGAGATAATCATGTGGTCCTTGGTTTTTACACCTATTAATATGCTGAATTATGTCTATGGTCTTGCAAATGTAGAACCATCCTCACATCCTGGGAATGAAGCCCACCTGGTCATTAATCCTTGAAATGTGTTGTTGGATATAATGTGCTAAAATCTTGTTGAGAATTTTTGTGTCTATGTTCATCAGGGAATGTATTTACCTTTTCTTGTTGGGTCTTTGCCAGTTTTGGGTATCAGGATGATATTAGCTACATAAAGTGAACTAGAAAAAATCTTTCCTTCGCTGTTGTCTAGAATACTTTCAATACGATTGGGATCAGCTCTCCCTTGTATGTCTTGTAGTATTCATCTGAGAAGCCATCTGGTCCAGGGCTTTTTTTAGTGGGAAAATTTCTTATAACTGAGTCAATTTCCTGGATTACTATTGGTCTATTTAGGGTTTCCATTTCTTCTTGTTTCAACCTCAGGAGGTTGTGTGATGCCAGGAAATTCTCCATTTACTCTAGGTTTTCTAGTTTATTTCCACATATCTCTATATTTCTATATATACATATATAGAGATATTTATAGCAGTCTCTGATCATCTTTTAAATTTCTTCAGGATCAGTTGTGACTTTACCTTTTTTGTTTCTAATTGTGTTTATTTGGTCTTTCTCTTTTCTTAAGTCATTCTGGCCAGGGGTCTGTCAATCTTATTTATCCTTTAAAAAAAAACCAGTTTTTTGTCTTGTTGATCCTTTCTATGATATCTTTGTCTTCTGTATCCTGCAATTGTGATTTTACCTTAATAATCTGTATTTTTCTACTAAAAATAGGATTTAATTGTTCTTGCCATTCCATCTCTTATACTGCCCACTCAAACTTTGCTTCCTGCATGGATTGAGTGATCTTTTATTCTAACTTCTCATGGTTTTTCTTAGCCATTTTAGCCATCCAACATTTGAATTCTGTGACTGTCATCAGGGACAGGTCATTCTGGGTGGCTTCTATTGTTTGGAGGTTGATAGCTGCTTTTGTAGGTGATGTCTCTTTAAAGCTATGAGGATTGTTGGTTGTGATTCTTCTCTTTTTATTGTTATTCTTTAATTTTGTTGTTTTGTAGCTACATAAGATCTTTCCACCCTAGGTGTTTTCTGTTGTTCAAAATAGTTCACTCAGGGCGAGAGAAAGGAGTAGTTTCTGTTGTGAGACTCTTGTTGGGCAGTACTCCACACTCAAAGTGACTTTCTGGTGCAGAGTTTTTCCTGAATTCAGACCAACCAGACTGCCTTCCAAACCCTGTTGGGAGCTCAATGTGAGGACCAGGTAGGAAATGAGCTCCCTGGAAGCTGTTCTCCATTCACAGCCCAGAAGTGTTTCCACCATGAAACAGTGCCCCTAGGTGCCTTTTGTGCTTTCCCCTTCCCATAAAGTCCACAATCAGCACTTGAAAAACAGCTGATTTCCTGTCACAGAGGAGCCCACCCTTTGGGCATGTGAGGCTGGCAGGAAAACCTTCCTGGTCTGGAGGGGGAGGTTGGCCAAGAGACATTGGTGGGCACCTAGTAAGTACAACCAGGAGGCAAGATGTCCCAGTCCGAGAGCTGGGCACTGCCAGCAGGGAGCATGCATTTAGGGGCCAACTGGCATGGGCATTCAGAATTTGGATGTGTTCCCAGCTTTGCATGGGAACTCTGGCTACACACTGCTGTGCCCTAACTAGGTGTCCTTTCACATGGGATCATTGACCACCTGTGTGTGGCTGTAATGAGGGGAACTAACCCAGACTGTGTTGGGAACACTCACTCCCTCTTGCACACAAGGCAAGGTTGCAGGACCTATGTGAACCTGGCACCTGTGGAGATGGGGCAACCTGGTTCCAGTGTAGGCTGTCCAGACTCTCTCTTCCTTGGTCCCAACACATCTGAAGAGAACTCTGAGGGATACAGGGTACTTGCCCCATTTTAAACTGTTCAAGCTGACTGAGTTTACCAGGGGCTGGATTCATCTTCTCTGTTCTGCTCAGCAACAGAGGCACAGGTTAACTACTCCCTGATGGCCATCTTGGATCTCCAGAAATCCCCAAACCTTTTTTTCATAGCTCAGTTTAAGGCACTTCAGTCTTGGCTTCAATCATTTATTAATTCAGAAAATATTTATTGGGTACCTATTATATACCAGAAACTACTATCTTAGTGCTAAAAATATGGTGGTTAATGAGACAAAGTACTTGTTTTCATGAGAATTGCATTCTAATTATTCCATTTTAGGTTTTAGAAAAGAGCAACATGGCCACTTATATCACTCAGCTTATAGCCTCTTAGGTTCAAGTTCTGTGGAGAAGCAAAGATTCTCTATTCTTAAGAGTTGGAATATAATCCTGGATCTAAATTGGCTCATGCAGTCAAGAGTTTGAAATATAATTCTGCCTTTGTCTTAGATCAATCACCTGCATGTGGGTTTCCGAGTATATCAGCCCCAGCCAAAGTGCATGGCCTGAAAGAGGGTAAGTACTGTTCTCCAAGGAATTGGGAATGCTGTTAACAAAAGAAAGGAGAAAGAAAGCTGCATTCAAAAATCCACAAGTGTCTATTATATAAAATGTTCCTTCCAGTTTTATTTTTTTAAATTCAGGAGTGAATGTTAAATTTCATCAAATGTCATTTGGGTTTCTATTAAGAAATTACATCATTTTTCTTTTTTGACAAGTTAATATGGTGAATTATATTAAACTTTCCTACTATTCCTGGAATAAACTTATTTAGTCATGTATAATTATTTTTAAAATACATTGTGCAGCCATAAAGAAGGACAAAATTATGTACCTCTCAGCAAACTGGATGGACTTAGAATCTATAATAATGGCAGGGTTCAGTGGCTCAGCCTGTAGTCAGCACTTTGGGAGGCCCGAGGCAAGTGGATTGCCTTAGCCCATGGGTTCCAGACCAACCTGGGCAACTTGGCAAGACCTCGTCTCTACAATAAATCAAAAATTAGCTGGGCATGGTAGCATGAGCCTGTAGTCTGGCTACTTGGAAGGGTGAGGCAGAAGGATCGCCAGTGCCCAGCAGGTCAACGCTGGGGTGGCCGTGTGTGTGCCACTGCACCCAACCTGTGCAACAGAGTGAGACTCCAACTAAAAAAAAAAAGGGAATCTATAATACTGAGTGACCTGTTGCAGAAACAAAGAACTGAGTATTACATGTTCTCGCTTATAAGTATACCTTGAACAGTTATCGTAATACTGTAAGAAAAGGATTGGCAGTAGTGGGAAACTGCCGGGGGAGGCTGGGACGGAATTGGCAGTAGTGGGAATCTGCCAGTGAAGGGTGGGCACACCTCATCAACAAGGGTACATGCATAATGAACATTTGTATACCTAACTCTGAATTGTATAAACTTTTAAAAAATACTTTGTTAAGATTCACTTGCTAGAATTTTGTTAAGTATTTTTTCTTTGATATTAATGAGATCTTTGGTAGTGTTTTTGCTTTTGAGAAGAATTGATTTTAACATTATATATGCTTTATTAAAATAATTTGTAAGTTTTTTCCTTGACTAATTTTGTAAATGTTTAAGTAGCGCCAGAATTATCAGTTCCTTAAAGGTTTAGGGGAAAATTACCTATGCAACTGTAGCAAGAATATGTTATTTGTAGTGCCCACCAACTTTTGAACAGCATTTAATCATTTGCCATTTTCCACATTGTGAGTCTTGCAGGCCCAAAGAAGAGCTCCTGTATTTTCCAAGTTCTCTTTCAGATGGGAAGCAGACATACGACCTAGATTTTATCCATCAAGAGCAATGCAAGAGTTGAAGGCAGAAGTGAACACCATGAACCAGGAGCCCAGGACCAGGACTTTGAATGCCAGGTCGGCTTGTTAGCAGAAGTAGCTGGAGTCTTCACAGGAAACTGTGGCAAGCAGCATGCAGCAGAGGCAGTCCCGACTGCATTGCTCCTATCTGTGGATCATCCTAGCCTGCTTCTTCAGCCCTCTGAATCGCCCGATATTTTCTACACAGCTCTTCATGATTCAGTTAGCCAGTGTGAGTTCTATTGACATCAGATTGGTAAGTGTTAGGGGAAATAATTGCATGCACAGATCCTCAAGAAAGTTAGAATGTAGAATTGGCTACTCAACACAGTACATAAATTAATTAATTAATTCATTCATTCATTCATAGATAAATAAATAAGGAAGCTCCCAAACTCTCATGCAACCATCACCCAGACCAAGGAACAGAACATTTACAATACCAACTCAGAAACACCCATCTCTGTGCTATCTCTCTCTTCCTCAAAGGTAGCTACTCTCCTGGTTTCTCATACCAAAGAAGGCTTGCCTTCTTAAACTTTTTATAAAGTTACATAAATTTTGTATAAAGAAACTCATACCTTATGTGTATTCTATTGTGATTAGCTTCTTTTCCTCAGCATCATGTTAGTGAGATTGACTGATGTACCATATGTCCATGGTCATTGTCATTGCAGTATAGTATTCTTTTGCATGAATGCATCACAGTATTTTTCCTTCCATTAAATCATTGATGGACACTTAGGTTGTTTTCACTGCTTGACTATTATGAATAATGCTGCAGTGCACTTTTTGGTGGATGCCGTTTGCGTATTTGTATTTATTTCTTCTGGACATATGTCTTTTTCTTACTCATTAGTAGGACACAAACCCTTTGTTGGTTATATATGGGGGCAAATATCTTCTTTCCCGCTGGGAATTTTCTTTTCACTCTCTTAATGGTGTTTTTTGATTAACAGTGTTTTTAAATTTTCATATAACCCAATTTGTAGTTAAGTTTTAAGAAAGTGAGGACCTGATCCATGTGACAGGATGGGACACCAGTGGTTTATGACAACCAGGAGTTGGTTTTTAAATGTCAGCTACAGCCACATAGAGAAGCACAAAGTTCAGTCAAACTGAGTGGTTGCTGACAATGAAAATTCTGAAGCTCACAGGAACACGAGGGCTGTGGGATAGAATAGCTGCTTCTACCCATGTCAGAAGGCTTGCAGTAAAGAAATCATAAGCTCAAAAATTTAAATCTTTGGGTAAAATCCTTGGCAAAAAAAGTCAAAAAGGCCAGGCACGGTGGCTCATGTCTGTAATCCCATGACTTTGGGAGGTTGAGGTGGGAGAATGCTTGAGCCCAGGAACTTGAGACCAGCCTAGACAGCACAACAAGATTTCATCTCTACAAAATAAAAAATAAAAATAATTAGTTTGGTGTGTGGGTACATGCCTGTAATCCCAGCTACTTGGGAGGTGGGGGCAGAGGGATCGCCCGAGCCCAGGAGGTTGAGGCTGCAGTGAGCCGTGATAATACTACTGCACTCCAGCCTGGGTAAAGTGTGAGAACCTGACTCTACATAAATAAAATAAAAAAGTCAGAGGCATTTCACTGCTCTATGAGAATCTCTATTCTTTTGTATTCTAGACATAAATCAGACACTGTCTGACTATATAGATTGATACAAATTACATTGCAGACCAAATTCAAATAATTTATATAAATTTATAACCAGAGAAAGCTATGGAGTTGATTGGGAAAGGGTTAGACTCTGAGAATTGGAAGTGGGATGTTTGGGAGAACTCACATGATTTAATGCAAAATCTCTAAACACCTAAATTCCATTGAGACTCTTTTAAGGCAGCACCAGCCCCCAATATTGAGTCCAATGAAATTGATTTTCTTAAAGGCCTATAACAAACTCATCTATGTAATTATTTTTCAGAAAGAAGCAAACCAATTTTCCTCATGATCCACTTCTATTTTCATTGCCACTAAACCTACATCTAGGTGCAGATATCAGAAAAACTCAGGAGAAGATTTATGCACCAAAATAGCAGCAAGTGTTCTCTTCTTTCTTTTTTTTAATTTTAAAGATGTAGGGTACAATTCAAGGTTAGGTATACAAACGTTGATTATGCAGATACCCTAGTTGATGAGATGTGTTGCTCCCTCCCCTAGCAGTTTCCCCAACTGCCAATCCTCCCCTCCGCTCCCCGGCAGTTTCACATTACTGCCAATCCCTTTCTTATAGTATTATAATGTGTAAGGTCCATTATGAGTGAGAACATATGGAACTCTGTTCTTTGTTTCTGTGATAGATCACTGAGTATAATCGACTCAAAATCTATCCAAATTGCTGCAAAGTTCATATGTTTGTCCTTCTTTATGGCTGCTAAATATTCCATTGTGTTTATGTACCTCATTTAAAAAAATCCAGTCCAGCTTCGATGGGCAGCAGGGTTGCTTCCATGTTTCTGCTATTGTGAATAGAGCTGCAACAAACATATGTGTGCAGGTGTCTTTTTTATAGAATGATTTGAGTTCCTCCAGGTATATTCCCAGTAGGGAAATTGCTGGATCATTTGGAAGGTCAATATCTAGCTCCTTCGGAAATCACCACACAGTCTTCCAAAGAGGTTGCACTAGTTTGCTTTCCTACCAGCAGTGCAGAAGCATTCTTTTTTCTCCATGTCCTCGCCAGCATCTGTTGTTTGTTTTATTAATGATGCCATTCTTACTGGGGTTAGGTGGTATCTCAGTGTGGTTTTGATTTGCATTTCTCTGATGATAAGTGAGGCTGAACACTTTTTCATGTGTCTATTGGCTGCCTATATATCTTCTTTTGAGAAGTGTCTGTTCATGTCTTTTACCCACTTTTTTTTAATTATAAAGATGAGGGGTACAATTCAGGATTAGGTATACAAACATTGATTATGCAGTTACCTTGCTGATGAGGTATGCCCTTCCCTCCCCTAGTAGTTTCCCTCAACTGCCAATCCCCCGCGTCCTGCCCTGACAGTTTCCCATTACTACCAAATGCTTTCTTATAGTTTTTTTTTTTTTTTTGAGTTGGAGTCTCACTCTGTCACCCAGACTGGAGTGCAGTGGCCGCTCCCGGCCACCGCAGCCTCGACCTGCTGGGCTCCGGCGATCCTTCCGCCTCAGCCTTCCAAGTAGCTGGAACTACAGG
>CAUYQG010293675.1:0-13625 GCA_963574415.1 Tarsius wallacei | reverse complement strand
TTCTATAGGCTGTTCTTGGCCATTCTTCCCTCTTGAGAGTATACTATTCTTTGCTTAATAAAACTATTCACTTGTCTTACTACCTTATGTGTCTGTTTGCGAATTCTTTCCAAACTTGAACACAAGAGCCCGGTGATCAGCATCAACCTGTTGTCCTACACTGGAAGTTGCACCCCTTTTTCCGGTAACAATGGGATCTCTACAGGAAAAAGCAGCATAAAAATCTCAATAATTGAGGAGAATTTAATAATAGATTTACTATTTAATATTTGGCAGACTATAGGAACAATTACAAGAGATATAGAGAATGGAGCCTTTGTAGTACCCAATCTTCAGAAGAGAGAAAGTCATTCTATGGAGAAAGCCTCCTTCATCGGACAACTACATATTGTCTCAGATTTTTTCAACCTCATGTGCTTCTAGGCACTTATCCATTTATTCAGCAGTTTCTGAGACAGAACAAATTGTCAAGTGCTGACCAAGCAGACAAGTAACTAGAGACACAAGAGGCTGTCAGTCAACTACTAAGTCTGACTCACCCATCACTTTCAGACTCAGATAAAACTCCACCTTGCAACGAATGAGGTGGTGTTTTCCCAGTTGTTTCCAAGGGAGCTGGTAATGCAATTTAGGTGTTTGGAAGTGGAACTTTGACTATCGATCAGGCTAAAGACAAAAGAAAACAACAGATAAACATTTTCTCCTCTCTTGGCTAGAGTTTCCATACAGCTTCTCTAACGATTTCCAGGGAGACAAAGCAAGTTAAAGTTGTGTCCTGCTTCTTAATGTACGTTCTTAGTTTTCAATCTTGCTCTGCCTTACTAAGTCCTATGTCTTTTAAAAGAAATTATTTATTACTTATTTATTTATTTTCTTTATTCTTTAGACAGGGTTTTGTTCTGTACACCAGGCTGGAACACACTGGCACTATCATAGCTGACTGCAGCCTCAAACTCTGTAGCCTTGGCTCAAGCAATCCTACTGCCTCAGCCTCCAAAGTAGCTAGGACTACAGGCACGTGCTACCAAATCCAGGTAACATTTTTATTTCTTGTAGAGACAGGTTCTTGCTATGCTGCCCAGCCTGGTCTCTAAGCCCAGGCTTCAAGCAATCTTCCCCCTCAGCCTCCCAAAGCACTGGGATTACAGGGGTGAGCCACCACACACAGCCTTTAGTCTTATTTCAACAGAATTAAATACCTCTAATAGAATGTACAAAACATTTTTGTCTCGAGTTTTGCTTTCTTGAGAACCTTGGTCAAAACTTTATTTTGGCTAGAGTTGTGACTGACTTTCAGATGACTGAATTAGTCAATATGTGGTGCCATTGAAGGAATAAAGGAAAGACTAAATACCTTGATCTCATTCTATTCTTCTTACCTTCTGGCCATGCTTCCTACTGAAAACAATCAGATACAGAACGTGGTGGAGAAGAAAGAAACATTTCCCAAGGAGCAAGCTGGAAACATCAAGCCCTTTAACCATTCTGTGCTTTCGTTTCCTCATCCTTAAAACTTCAAAAAGTATTATTATTAATATTACAGGTCTGTTGTGAGAATTTAAAAAGACATTGAGTCATAAAGTGTCAATACAGAAGAGTAACAAGCACATAATAGGGATGCATAAATGTTAGTCATCATTATCATCACTAGCAATTATTATCTTTTAACAAAATGGGCATTTTGGATTTTTAAGAAGTGACAGAGATATTAGGGTTATTTTAATTTTTTTTTTCTTTTTAGACAAAAACTATTGTAGGGCAATACAAATTAAGCAAGTTAAATTTTTGCTTGTATTTTTAATTTTAGCTCCTCAATTCAAATATTAGGTTGCTCAATATATTCAAGCACATTTTTTTTTCAAAATATGTGTTAGAACATTTACCAACTTCTTGATGATCTCCATATTGAAATGTACCAATTTTCTTTATTTATTTGCAGATATTTTAATAATCAGATGGTTATGCAAGACAAGCACAGTTTAATAGGTTCATACTGAGGAATTGTGTGCAGGTGTAGTTTGGGATGCTTTGACATGTTTCCTATCTAAATATGTATTTTGAAAAGTACAAAATAGACTCTTACTAGACTCTGGTGTGGCCATGTGCTCTTTGAGCTATGGCCAGGTCGTGTTTTCTTAAGCTTTGGCCTCCCTTACCTTGCGGAGGTGAATCTCCTCTTTATTTCTCTCTTTCTAATTTAGTTTTTAAATAAACTATATCTTCTAATCTAAAAAAAGAAAGAAAAGTACACAATATAAATTTATTTGTAATTAAAAATGTTTTAATAACTTTAAGGGGGCAAAAAACATAATAACTATCACATAGTTCATATAATATAAAGCAATAAATGGTATACAATATTTGTTGGTAAAAGTTAATTATTTAATATTAAATACCCATGTCCCCTTGATGTTGATTTACAAAATTCTATAATAAATTTTATGTCCTGCATGTTCAGTTGTTCCTTGTATACTTCATAGTCTAAAAGAGAAGCAGGATTAAAGAGGTCATTCTGTTAAGGGGAATGGTTATGTTAATTCAGAAAGAAAAAATAATAATTTTCAAGAGGATCAAATGAAAGAATAATTGAGAAAGCGGTGGACTCTCTGAGACTCCCAGCAATATTGATGACCTTTTATCACTGTATTTAGAGAAAAATATTTCTCATTAATGATTTTCATGTAAGAAATTTCATCCTGAGGTGTCATCCTAAAAATTTTTTCTGTTTTTTAATGAAATTACCTTATATAATTTGTTATTATTTTAGGAAAACGTTGAAATATTTTATGTTTCTAAAGAAGTAGGAATAAAAATACTATAAACATTTTAGAGGCTATGTTTAATAAGTTATTAACAATTTGTTTTCATTGTACAAATATAAATAATATGATTTTTAAGCATTTGAGTCTTGGATAAAAGAAGTCAGTGTGGCGTAACAAAGAACTGAGATTGAGTTTGACAGGAAATAAAAGAAAAGGTGCAGCATGAGAAGCCAATCATAGAAATGGCAAACCAAATATAGCAGCTAAACATCAGTCTAAGTTGTAACTCATGAATCTATTCAGAACCAGGGTTATTATTTGATGTTATGGGGAATTGTTTCAGACTATTCAGTTGACAAACACAAAATATTTAGATAGTAAACACAGGAGGCAAACTAGAAACAGATACAATTGGGAGACAAATAAGAGTATATGAAGATCAGCAGGATGGCTCAACTCAACTTTCCAGGAAGGAGATCTAATGATATCTACTGGGAATTTCAAGACCCCAGTCAGTGATCAAAACTTGAAGTCTACAGTAGCAGAAAGAACAACTAATAAAATACTAATGTTAATAAGGTAATTGCAAAGAGCCTTAGCAGAAGCCCCATCATGTAATTGAACTAACGAAAGAACACGGGCCCCAGATCCATTTTACAATGATGGGGAAACAGAGTAGTCTAGTAATTCAGTTTAGGATTAGATTTTAAAACTTAACACGAAAACCTATTAAAATTGTCAACTAAATTTGCTAACTCCCAGCACTAGCCACATAGTTATCACAATATGGAGATAAATGCATCGTATGAGTTATGGTCAGTTTGGGAAGTTTTTGCAAGTATTTAAATGACCACCTTGTCCTTAGAAACTTCTTCCACTCAGCCACTTCCATTTCACCCTCTTTCATTTCCTACCAAGTATAACACTCCCAACACTTTTAAACAAATGTGATAAAACTTCTCTCATTGTAATCTTCTATTTGTAGTATCCTGGGGTGGGGGGGTCAATTGCATTAATTTCAAATTCTTTCATTACATAATTCTAAATGAAAGTTTAGAATCTGCTGAGCAATGATAAAATAATATAATCCAATTATGAAAACAATTGTCCCTATATATCCATGTTAGGAAGTGAGTGTTGCCTGCTCTAACACTATAATTTGTTTCTTCTTCCATTCTTTACAACAGCTACTCTAAACCTCTAAACTGCTTGTTTGCGGTGGTCTTTAGCGTTGTTAGTCAAAGATTTCTGGGTCTACCCACTCTTGACACAGAATAGGTGTGACCCTAGGGTGGAGCTATATAACCACTGTAGTCAGTAAAGTTTGAACAGACATGTTCTTTTATTGGATGCTTCAAATCTCTCTCCCTGTGCACAAGAATGAACAGCATTCTGGATGGTGGCATCTCTGTCAGCCTGAATGTGTATCCTATATATAATGAACAGACCTCTCACCTGACTACCAAACAACAATTAACATGTAGCATTAACGACACATGTAAGTGTTGTTTAGCGACAATGAGAACTGTGCTTTCTCACTGACATTTGAACTAACACAGCCTGTCTGACTCATCTCTCATCACACATAGAAGATAAATTAGAAAGTATCATTTAATAAACTCATCAAATCCTTGTTCATCTCTGAAGGATCCTAACAGGTGTCTTTCATTCTGTGTGAATTTAATTTTACCGTACTTTTAGATTTTATTTATTCAATTCCTGTGGCAACTTAATTTTATCATTGTCTATTTTATTCATATAACCTACCTCTTCTGCTATATTGAGGTAACTTAGAGTTTGTTTCTGAATCTATTTCATTTCATTGGTCTATTAGTCTATTTGCACCAATCCCACATTGTTTCGTTATTCTGGATTTATGATACATCCTTCAACATAATAATATGATTAAGTAAATCTTCATAAGAAAGTAAATAGTATGAGACATTACTGTAAGTCATATGTAAATAATATGAGACTTATTACTATATCTTTTGCTTTTTATTGTGTGGCTTTTTCTTGATGTTATTGTAATAGTATTACTTTCAGATTTAAATTTCTTTTTTTCTTTTTGAGTCAGAGTCTCATTCTGTTGCCCAGGCTGGAGTGCAGTGGCACGCTCATGGTCACTACAGCCTCCACCCACTGGGCTCAGGCAATCCTTCCAAGTAGCTGGAACTACAGGCATGCATCACCACGTCTGGCTAATTATTGTTTGATTTATTGTAGAGATGAGGTCTCACCATGTTGTCCAGGCTGGTAACAAACTCATGGGCTCAGGCAATCTTCTCCCCCTAGCCTCCCGAAGTGCTGGGATTATAGACGTGAGTCACTGTGCCCAGCTAGATTTAAATTTCTGAAAACCACTGTTATAAAGTAAAATTGAACTTTGTATATTGGTCTTTTGTATAGAGAATTACTGAATTTACATAAGTTTAATAGCTACTTTGTAGGTTTTGAAAATTGTTACACATACTTAATCATTTTGTCTACTTAAAACATTTAATTATTCCTTTCAAATAGTTACTTTTTTTCCCCCTTGCCTTATCTCTAATACAAGGTTTAAAAGAGTGGTGGATGCTAGCATCCATGTTTCATGTACAAGTTTATGGAGAGAGTTTCCACTTATATTATCTGTGATGTTTTCAGATATTTACAATATTAAAAATACTTCTCTTCAGTTTTTGATTATTTTAAATCATAAATGCTGTTGAATTATATAATATTTTAATCAGATTATTTATTAAAATAATCACATCACTTGCTTAAATTTTACTTTAATTTTAGTACACCAGCTTTATTTTGATTAGTTATTTTATGGTACACCATTTTTATTCTCTTATTTTCAAATTAATATTTATAACAAATGCATTTTAAAGCAGCTTATATTGCTATAAACTAGCTTGAAAAAATAGTTTTTATGTTTTAATTGAAATATATTCTATTCAGATTAAATATAATTACTGATATATTTGGTATCACAATATGCTTTCTTCTGTCTGACTCATCTGGTTTACAAATGTTTCTCCTACCTTTTGCTTTCCCTAGTGTTAATCAAAAGTTATTATTCCATTGTTTTCTTTATTAACCTGTTATTTGTAAAGTTTTCACTTTTCTTTAAGTGTTAACTTAAAGTTCATGCATGCATAAATACTTATTTTAACATTTCCATGAGAGTGCTAGATCTTAGAACTTTTTAACACCTTATACATCTAACCTAACTTTTGTACTGTACTATTATGTTCTCTCATATTGTATTGAAACATATATTTACATATAATTGCATATTGTTATTATTTTGTGCAGATAATATTAAGCTATACTTTTCTATATTTACTCTTTGTGCTTATGTTCATTTTTTCTATGTATTTATTTAAGATAAATATTATGCCAAAAAGTCTGAACTTCTTATGCAATATTTTTCTTTTACACTTTTGTTTATGGTGTCTGCTGGAACTGACACAATAAAAATAACGTTTTCTGTTGTATCAAAATATCTTTATTTTGCTTTATGTTTCATGAAACTGTCCATATAAAATAGTTGGTAGTTTTTCAATGTAGCAATTTAAAGTTATAATTGTATTATTTTATTGTTTATATCATTTCAATTTAGAAGTCAGTCATCACTCTTATTTGCTCCTTTGAATTTATAGATTATTCTTAAAGTAGTGTGGCTTGACATATTTTAAAAATTTGAAAAATAATTTTGAATCTTTTCTTATCAAATATTGCTTATCTCTCATTATTTCTTCTTTCTTTTCTTTCTGGTATTTTAAATTTTGATATTTTAAACTTTTTATTTCATTCCCTTGTCTTTTGTAACTTTTTATGTTTTATTTGCATTTCCCCCTGCTTAAATTGATATAATTTATATTGACATATCTTCTTATCTACTAGTCTACTGTTTTGCTTTATATAATTTGTTATTGGAACTCTATATTTCATTGATATAGTTATGTTTATTGATCATAAAGAGTCTATGTGGTTTTTTAAAAGGATTATCAATTTCTGGCAGAATTCTCCATCATTTTATCATTTTCCTCTTCTTTTTTTGTGTTTTCTAATTTACCCCATTGTTTATGGTTCTTTTATGATAACTCCATATCTGGGGAACATGTGTGTTATACTTTTTCTATTTTTTTTCTCCTTGGTTGTGTCATTTCTTTCATTTCCTTATGATACATGTTAATTTAAATTGCTAAACATTTTATGTAAAGAATTATAGAGGCTCTGAATGATGGTGGTTTCCTCTAAAGAAAGATACTTCTTTTCTAGTAGATGAGTCAATATTCATCTTACTCTAATGTGAAACTGAACTGATTTAAAGATTTTTGCAATTTTTATAAATCAAGGTTTGCAACTTCCTCCTAAAATATAACTCTTCAGAGAATTCCAAAAAAAGACTAGGGTGTTTACCATTTTTTCATCTGCTCTAGTATGTTCTGAACACTTGTTCCTGTCTCTTTAACATAAAAAAAAAAACCTTTCAAAAGTGGCCCAAGTTGTGATACTCCCACTGCACCATGCCCTAGACTTTACAAAAATGTTTCTCATCACGAATAACCCTGTAAACATAATGATTATTGAATTATATGACTCAGGCAGCATGTTGTTTGCACTGCTGCCTAAAACCAGCTGAGGAGCAATTTCTTGCTGTGGGTCTCTTTCAGAATTGACAGCCTTTTGTATCACCTGTGATATGTGACCCTGAGCAGTGTTCTCAGGTGTAGGATATGCTGCTTCCAAGCCAAAAAGAGCTAACATGTGTTTTTACCTATTTGTTTATTAGTTTTTGCATGATGAGCAGGGCAAAACAAGACAGAACAAAAGACAGCAGCCATCAAACTGAATGATGCTGGCGCCCTCTCACTAGCACATTCTTTTATGCTATTGATAAAAAGAACATTCTCTGAGTCTTCTTTTGGAATATGATTATAGTACATTTATACATTGTTTATCCACTTTTCTGAATATTTTATTTTTTTTCCTCACCATCAGAACATTTGTATATCAGTCTCATGTAGCATGTAGGTATCAGCTTTTCCATGCTGCTTGAAGCCATGTTAGTAGTAAGTTTGAACCATCTCTTGGAATCCTTATCAATGTTTTAAATTCTGTGTTTTAAAAGCTTGACTCAAGTCAACAAAATTTGCCTTTTCAATCTTACACTCTAAATTCCTTATTCAGATTGATTTCTATACATATTTTTTCTAAAAAGAAAGTGTCTATCCTCTTCTGCAAAATCATGGGGTTCAGGGGAACTTGGAATTGAGGACTTGGTAATTTGTCATCTCAGATGTCTTCAATCTGTGTACCAGGGATTCATTCATTCTCAGCAAGGACTCTGATGTTGGCAGAGCAGAACTTTCTTGATTGATAGTTGAACATTCTTAGGAGATTTCCTACTCAAACAATTAAATGTTATTAAATATTTTTCCATTGTTTAGCTTTCTTTTTTCCCCGTCATTGTAAGAGGTGAGACTATATTTGTTATCGAAGAGGCTCTCTGGATGTCCCACTTGACTTTCAATTATCTTTTTATTACTATGAATCATTTGCCATTTTTTCCTAGAATTTAATATAGTTTAGTAATAACTATCCTATCTCATTTTCCTTATACTTATTTTTTTTAGAATTCTTTTCAAACTCCCGATAAATTGTAACAGCTAAGTATCTTTTCTTCCACTGGTAAACCATCCAAACTCATCACTGGTTAAAAGTTTAGATAACTTTCTGTCACTTTGTGCCTAGATCTATCTATGTTCTACCTACTCCCTGTGATGGAGTCATTATTGGGAGCCAAGTGGGGAATCCATCTCCAAAACTCAACGGTCACAGGTTGGTTTCTTTGAGGTTCAGGCACTGAGACAGAGCTTAGTGTATAGGATGTCTATTAGGAATTATCACTGGTATCAACACATGTGAAAGGAGGCGGGGGAGGAAGATTAAATGCAGGAAAAACTGGAACTCTGAAAAATGCCCATCTGTTTCAGTCAATCCTAAAGAAGCCCTGGAGCAGAAATGCTTTCTTATTTTTATTTATTTAAATTATTATTCATTTATTTTTTAAATTATAAAGATGTGGGGTACAACTTAGGGTTATCGATTATGCACATACCCTTGTTGATGAGGTATGCCCCTCCTTCCCCTAGTAGTTTCCCTCAACTGCCAATCCCACCCCCCCCGACAGTTTCCCATTACTGCCAATGCTTTCTTAGAGTCGCTCTCTGCAGCTGAAGCAATCCTGAATGAAAAATATCAGCTAAAGAATGTTCTCCAGTAGCATTCTGACTGTGAGCAAAATGTCCTGCCATAAAAAAAGATCCAAGCAGTGTATGTCCATGTTCATGTCGTACTCATCTTATTTTTTTGCTATGTTCTGAGTAAATTTCGACTCATCAATGTTGTAAAAATGGCAAAACCAAACCAAGTCAAAACAAAACAAAGCAAAGAAAATATTAGCCAGGCACAGTGGCTCATGCTTGTCATCCTAGAACTTTAGGAAACTGAGATGAGAGGATTGCTTGAGTCCAAGAGTTCGAGACCATCCTGCAACATAGTGTGAATTCATCTCTACAAAATAAAAAATAAAAAATAAAAAAATTAGCCAGGCTTGGTGTTGCACACTGAGTCCAGGAAGTTGAAGCTGCAGTGAGCCGTGATTGTGCCACTGGACTCCATCAAAAAAGTCCTCTCAAATTGGTTTCTTTTAGCATAATTTCTTAGCATTTTTTCTCAGACAGCTTAATATTTGGCAAGCAGTTGAAAAGAAAAATAATTATATTGTTATATCAGCCACTTTTCTCTATACTTTTTTCTCTTCCCTAAGGTCTAGGCTTCTCAAAATCAGGCTTTCCTGACATGTTTCTTGTACGATATAGACACACATACACACACACACACAGACACACACACAGACACACACACGCACATACACACACACACACTTAAATTACAGAATTTCTGTACTGATAAGTAAGGTACATTGAAGTAGTATATTTCATTATTATCAAAAATATAAGCTTTCTCCACTCTTTGAAATATATTAAAAATTATCTAATTGCTTATTTCTATCGCACACTTGAATGTCACCTATTATACACCACCCACTAAATAAAATATTCATGTTAGAATCTTGATATCTGACCCAATTGGATTAACTTCCCATCTTGGGCAGAAAGGGTAAGAAGGAGCAAATGTGGAAAGTGACAGGAGCTTTTAAAGCTTTCTTAAATGATCATGCTCAAAGACAAGTAGAAGTTGAATGATTTATATTCTACAAATGGGTTCTGGTCTGAAGTGGCAGAGGAGAACAATATATTATACTTGTTGAAATCATTGTAGTGTATATAAATTGATTTTTTCATGCATGCCAGATAAAATTTTATTCCCCTATACTAGAAAGTTAAATTCAACTCACGACTGAAGCCAAATACTTTCGGAAAACTATTTACATACAAAAAAAAAAGACAAACTACCTAAGGAAAGAGGTACAATGTATTTAATCAATATAAGGTATTACAAAAAAAAAATTCATTTGACATTTATGTACTAGAGTGTCTATAAAATGATTGGATTACATTTCTTATTCATTCATAGGTTTTTTTTTGTTTTTCATTTTAATTTTTACATTATAAAAATATTCAAATTATTTTAAATATAATTTTTTTCAGCTTATTGAGACATGATTGAAAATATTGTATATATTTAAGGTGTATAATGTAATACAATATACAAATACAATTAAAAATGGTTACCACAATCAAAATAATTAACATATCTATAACCTTACATAGCTAGCTTTTTTTTTGAACACAAGAATTACTCTCTTAGCAAATTTCAAGATTACAATACAGTATTAACTATAGTCACCATGCTGTACATTATATTTATAAAACTTAATTATCTTATCACTGCAAGTTTACACCCTTTGACCAACATCTCTCCATTTTCTCAACCCTCAATCCCTGGTAACCACCATTTCACTCACTGTTTCTATGAATTCAACTTTTTTTAGATTTCATATTTAGTGAGGTCATGCAATATTTGTCTTCCTGTGGCTGACTTATTTCTGTGACTTAGCATAACACTCTTAAGTTTTATTCACATTGTTGTAAATGACAAAATTTATTTCTTTTTAAAGACTGACATACTTCATGGTGCATACTTCTGTCTATCACATCTTCCTTATCCATTCACCATGGATGAACGTAAGTTGTTTCTATATCTTGGTTACCGTGACTAAACCTGTAATGAACATGGAGTATGGAAATGCAAATATCTCTTTGAGATGCTGATTTCAATTTCTTTGGATATATACCCAGAAGCGAAAGTGCTAGATCATATGGTAGCTTTACTTTTAAATTTATTTAGGAGCCTCTTTATTATTGTTTACAATGGCTGTACCAATTTGCATGTCCACCATTGGTATTCAAGGGTTCTTGCATCCTCATCAATACTTATTAGCTTTTGAATTGCTAATGAAACTTTGCTAACAGGTTTAAGGTAGCATGTCTTGGTTTTTGTTTTGCATTTCCCTGATATTAGTGATGTTGAGATCCTTATTTATATAACTCTTGGCCATTTGTTTGTTTTGTTTGGAAAAATGTTTATTCAGAGCCTCTGCCCATTTTGTAAGTGAATAATTTAGTTTTTTGTTTTTGTCATTGCTGTTGAGTTGTATGAGTTCCTTATCTATTTTGGATATTAACACTGTATTGAATAGATGGCTGGCAAATGTCTTCTTCCACTTTGTAGGTTGCCTTTTCATTTTGTTTTTTCCTTTCCTGAGCAGGAACTTTTGAGTTTTATGTAATTTCAGGAGTTTATTTTTGCTGTTGCCTGTCCTTTTGGAATCTTATCCAGAAAGTCTTTGCTAAGACCAATGTTATAAAACTTTCTTCTTAAGTTTTCTTCAAAAAGTTTTATGGTTTAAGGTTTCACATTTAAGTCTTTATTTTTGTGTATGGTGTAAAACAAAGATTTAATTTTATTATTTTTTCACATAGATATCCAGTTTGCTTAACATCATTTACCGAGGATATGATTCTTTCCCCATTGGGTATTCTTGGTGCCATTGTTGAAGATTAGTTTACCATAGTATACGTGTGGGTTTATTTTTAGGCTTTTACTTCTGATATATTATTAATGTGCCTGTTTTTATTCCAGTATCATGCTCTTTGGAATACTATAGTTTTATCATATAATTTGAAATCAGGAAATGTGACACCCCCAAATAGATTCATCTTTTTCAAGATTGCTATAGCTATTTTATTCTGTTTTTTCTATTTCTGAAAAAAAAAAAAAAATCTTTGAAATTTTGATATGGATTACATTGATTCTGTAAGTCAATTTGAGTAGTACGAACAATTTCATATATTAATTATTCTAATCCATGGACATGGAATGTCTTTCCATTTATTTGTGTCTTCTTTAGTTTTATTCATTAATTGTCTTATAGTGTTAATAGAGCTTCTTTGCTTCCATTGTTAATTTTATTTCTAAATATTTCACTATAAATAGGATCATTTTCTTAATTTATTTTTCAGATATTTCCTTGTTAGTGTAGAGAAACACTATTGACTTTCATATGCTAATTTTTTGTCCTGCAACTTTACTTAATTTGCTTATTAGCTCTAACAGGTTTTTTGGGGGGTTGTTGTGAAGACTTTAGGGTTTCTATAAATACAATTATGTCAGAAACAAAAACAATTTCACTTTTTTTTCTTTTCTATTTGCATGCCTTTCATTTCTTCATTTTGCTTAATTGTTCCAGCTAGGACATTCAGGACTATGCAGAACAGAAGTGTTGAGAGTAGTCATCTTTATGTTTTTTCTCATCTTAGGGAAAAAGATTTGACATTTTTACCATGGAGTGTGATGTTAGTTGTGGGTTTGTCATACATGGTCCTCCTTGTGTTAAGGTATATTCCTTCTACAGCAGTTTTGTTGAGAGGTCTAGAAGAATGGTGAATACTGAATTTTGTCAAATGCTTTTTCTGCATTTATTGACATGAGCATATGTCTTATGTTTTGTATTCTGTTAACTTGATGTGTCACATCTATAAATTTGTGTATGTTGAATCATCTTTGCATGTTATGGATAAATCCAACTTGATCATGGTAAATGATCCTTTTAATGTGCTGTTTGAGTCAGTTTTTATTATTATTTTAGGATTTTTACATTTATGTTCATTTTTACATTTATGTTCATTGGCTAATTTTTTTTTGTAGTATTTGTTTATGGGTTGGTATCAAGACAATGCTGACCTTATAAAATATGTTTGAAAAAATATTCTTTCTTTAATTTTTAAGATTATCTGAAAGCATATTACTAGTTTTTCTTAAATGTTTGGTAGAATTCAACCATAAAGACATCAGACCCTGGGCTGTTTTTGTATGGGAGACTTTCTGTTACTGATTCAATCATGTACAAATACATTATTTCATCTTGGTAAGTTGAATATTTCTAAGAATTTATTTGTTTCTTCTCAATAATTTAATTTTTTGGCATATAACTGTTAATGGTAATGTTTGTGATTTTTTGTATTTCTGTGATTTCAGTTGTAATGTCTCCTCTTTTATTTATGATTTTAATTATTTGAATCTCCTGTCTTATTAATTTTTTAATCTGGCCAAAGGTTTGTCAATTTTGTTTACCTTTTCAAATAATCAGCTTCTTGTTGATTATTTCTATTATTTTAACAGTTTTTATTAACCTATTTTTGCTCTGGTTTTTATTATTTTCTTCCTTCTGTTAACTTGCTTTTTAGTATGCTCTTCTTTTCCTTTTTTTATTTTGACAATGTAACATTATTTGATGTCTTCTCTTTAAAAATTGGTGTGTATTACTATATACTTTCTTAT
>CAUYQG010293672.1:0-15033 GCA_963574415.1 Tarsius wallacei | reverse complement strand
ACCTGTTGGGTTCCAGCGATCCTCTTGCCTCAGGAGCTGGAATCGCAGGTGTGCACTACCACACCTGGCTAATTTTTTATTTTATTGTAGAGATGAGGTCTCACCAAGTTGGCCAGGCTGGTCTCAAACCCGTGGGCTCAGGCAATCCACTCACCTCGGCCTCCCAAAGTGCTGGGATTACAGGCTGAACCACTGAGCCCAGCCATGACTTTTTTAAGCGACCAAAATATTTCAGATGCAGAGAAGATGCCCGACACCTAAGGACCCACTGTGTAGATTTAGCAAGGGCTAATATCCTTGCACCATCATGAATTTTTTTTTTTTGAGTTGGAGTCCCACTTGATGACCCAGACTGGAGTGCAGTGGCCGCTCCCGGCCACCGCAGCCTCGACCTGCTGGGGTCCGGCGATCCTTCCACCTCAGCCTTCCGAGTAGCCGGAATTACAGGCACGCGCTACCACGCCCGGCTAGTTTTTTTGATTTATCGTAGAGATGAGGTTTCGCCTGCCCAGGCGGGTCTCGAACCCGCGGGCTCAGACAATCCACTCACCTCAGCCTCCCAAGGCGCGGGATTACAGGCTGAGCCACCGAGCCCGGCCATCATGAATTTTTTAAACAAGATCCTTGATATCCTCCTTTGCTTGTTGATTTCAGTATTCGCAAACTACATAAAGTATCCTTCATAGGCTTTTTTGACATTTCATCACATCTTCCTATTAACTGTGAGCTTTACTCTTTTTCCCAACTGATTATTCATGCCTTCCTCTGCTTCTCTCTTTAGGACTTCATTTTGGTTTGAGCAAATCCTTATGACCTGGGTGATATTAGTATCCTTGCATTTAATATCTGCTGCTATTGTCTATGTTGGATTGGGGAGAAGGCAGTATTAGCCAGGTGATCGTCTGGAAATTTGGATAGTTGTTATTCTAAGCATTCTTTAAAGTGTTGAGATCAGTTCTCAGACCTTGATGTAAACAAATCAGAGCATATAGTTTCAGAGCATACCAGTTTCGTTATTACAGGCACATTTATTGTCACAGAAACCTTATTAAATGAGTAAATGGGGTCTGCATTTTCATTGTTTTAGTAACATGGTCAAGTGTAACAGAGATCTGGAGTATATTTTAGAATTGTAAAAAAGCGTCTTTGACGTTGTTCAAAAGGAATAGTACCACGTTATGCTGCAACTTGCTTTTAAATTGCAGGGATAAAAGAGGGCATAGTTTCAAAACTGAAGGAGAAACACCACAACACCTACACAAGATTTCACGCTACAAAGTTAACCCAGCCAGATAGGGGTTGGGGCCTTGGTCAGGACAGGCAGAGCTCTGGTTCCTTGGAAATTCCACACCAGACCACTAGAGGGCGGGGGCACACCAGAAAAAAACTCACATGGAGCCCTAACCCGAACAAGCATCAGTCATCATGCCTACGACAGGTGGTTTTGGAAGGTATGCAGGAGTCCTTTTTTTTTTCTTATTTTTATTTTTGTCAGGGTCTTACTCTGTGACCCAGGCTGGAATGCAATGGCATGATCACAGTTCACCCAGCCTTGGCCTCCTGGGCTCAGGCTGTCCTCCCACCTCAGCCTCCTCTCGAGTAGCTGGGACTACAGGTGCACACTACCACACCCAGCTAATTTTTTGTAGAGGCAGGGATTTCACTATGTTACCAAGGCTGGTCTCGAATTCCTGAGCTCTAGCAATCCTCCCCCCTTGCCTCCAAGAGTGATGGAATTATAGGCTGAGCCTAGGAGTAGATTTCTATTCCTTTCCTAACAAGGGTTCTGAACCTTCTGACAAAACTGACCAGTGCCATCAAATGGACCAGAAGGACTCCTGCCAGAACTAGTTCCCAGCCAGCTTTTGAAGCAGCTGTCCCAAGCCATGCCCAGAGAACAGGAGAAGAATGGAGGTTGCTGGGGTGATTACTTAATGTGTACCAAGCTCTGCATCTTGAACTTTTCCAACAGTGGCTCATTTAAACCTCACAGAAATGCTGCAGTAGGAGTTTATCTACATAAGTTGGGGGTGGGGGGAGGCCCATGTGAAATCCAGGAATGCAACTGTGGGAGCCAAGACTCTTACCACAAGTCTGAGCCCAAAGCGTGTGCTTTTCTTACTTACGGTTCCCACAAATCATCATGATCTCTATTAAAACTATTAATACTTCTCTACCTACTCCTCTCTTGACCAGAGTATGAGGAAGCAGGAAACTTTCTTCAAAGTTTCTCTGTGACAGGACTGGATGGGGAATGGATCGGCATCTGTAAAGAGCCAATGGCCAAGCAGCTTTTCTTAGAGCTATCAGTTACTGGGCAAATCTGTGAAGTTTATTTCTCTTCATGCTTACATGGAACAGAATTCACACAAATAAAAGAAACACCTCAATAAAAAGCATTAATTACCCGGTAACCTTTATTCAGGAAGCGAATAACTATGACACAGTACTTCCTAAGGCATGGCACACAGGCCTTTGTTTTCAATGTGAGTGATCGAGGCCCAGTCCCACACTCCAACTCAGCCACCCTTGCTAAGATGTCATCCTGGGCGACCACAAGACGGTGGCAACAACTGAGACAATTTTATTTTTACTTGGGCAGAACGACTACAGAAGGCATTGACATGCTGAGGTTCCAGATCCTTGTTCTGTGCATTGTGCTCTCCCATGAATGGCCCAGCTTGTGTCTGATTTACACGCACAAGACAAGTGTGAGCCCCCACCCCACCTCCAGTCTGGGCAGCAAGCAGGCTGCCTGACTTACTGTGACTGGATTTCCCACCCATCCTGCACATTCGCAGAACCTTCCAAGGAGGATTAAAACAGACCATCAAAACTAAACCAAGACTAGGATGCTGGAAAGAAAGGTGCTCTGATAGACAAAAGCAAGAACACGAGAAGGAGGGGAAAGTGAAACGAGGGTGACAAAGATGGGAGGTTAAACCACGCCATGGCACTGCCAATTTAGGAAGGTGTCAAGACACACGCCAGATGAACATAAAGCCCATCCTGCTCCCTTCCTTCATAAGACGTTTTAATGCAGAAACCAAAAATACTACACATATTTCTTGTAGTAAGCACTGTTAGTATTCAACACTTTAATATTTATGGTGCATCACATAAACACAGTCATATACAATTGCATTAATTAAAAAAATGTAGCAAATCAGTATAATGGCAAAACTGGGAGAAAAAAATTCTAGTATTTCCACAAAATGCAGAAAGTTTTACAGTGGGCTTTAAATGTTTGCAGCCCTACAGAGCGTTTGTTGCCAATTGAAAACAAAAAAATTCCAAATAGGATGTTCTAAAAGCCTAATTCATAAAAAAAAGACAATTTAGCCTATGTTTAATAAAATGTTTGTTTAGGATGGTAACACAAGATAAATCATGCACGAGCTCAGTTAAAAAGAAAAAAAGAAGAAGAATATAAGGAATGGTAATTGGTACTGCCAAATTCTAAAAAATTGTAAATCATTTTACCACCCACAAGTGACATGAAAAACCATTTGAATCTGAGCATGGACATGGTTGTAGTAATCTTTTGGAACTGTAAATGAACATGATAGGTAACTATTTGTGTTCCATTCCTCAGAAGAGTAGAATCCTATATCCAAAATAATCATCAATGTCCCTCCCATCCCACACTCAGAGGGCAAGCAGCCAGAACCCTGCCCATGGAATTCTTTCATACCCTCGGGACAGTCTCAAACTGACACTTCTCAGCAGGGGAGGGGGGCAGGCACCTTTGGTGACTCTTAAATGAGACTCCATCAACATTCAGAATCTTAACAGTTTGTTAATGAAAACCATAATACTTGCAAGTCATTGTTACCAACCTTAAATGTAGTGTTATGACGTCCAAGAAAGGATTTCCATGTCAGGTAGGAATAAATTTGAACAGATACACCCAATTGAACATAGTGTCTCAGATTTCAAACGAATATAACTCGTCTTTTGGCAAAAAATAAATATAGTGGAATGCAAGTTTGAAAGATGAAGAATATATAATGTACCAACTGTCAAGGAGTACAATTTCATTGCAGATACAAAGACTCAACAATGTCAAGGAATTTTTAAAATAAAAAAAAAAGTTTGCACATATTCCTCACAAAATCTTCACTTTTGGAACTACTCCAATTGAAGCTACACATTGAATTTATTAATACAGCATTAAGTTTCTTTGTGTAAAAAAATCTTTGTACATAGTAATAAAAAAAGATAAGGCAAGATGCATTAAACAGAAACCTTCTGGTTCTTGTCCTCTGCGTTCTTTCAGAGCCACTGATGACTATCTGCAACAAAAGAGTAAAGTTTCTGATTTTCCATATCAAGCATCTTATGCCTTTGCTGTGGTAAGAATTCTGTCCGAGCACCCTGAAGGACAGATGCTGGTGATGGTCTTTGGCACTTACGCTGGCAAACTGAGCTTCTTTCCCTTGAGTACTAGAATTTTAACGAGAGGAAAAGAAAACAAATGTTACTGATATTGACAAGCTTACATTTCCTTCCTCCTATTCCTAGAAGTCTGTCCCACACAAGATTCTACATTGTAAAGTACAGGAAATAAACAACTGTAAAAATACAAATTTGATTGAAAGCGCCTCTAAACTCACAGTGGCTTTTTATCATGACTTTCACCGTAATTAATATATTTAAAAATATAGTACATATAGGGAAGTCTATGAAATTTTGGGTATTAAAAAAGAGATAAGATATATATGCTCTTTTATCTAGCAATTCCAACATTAGGAATTTTATTGTCTGTCTAGCTGGGATTTTTTAGGCTGAGATCTGTTTTAGTTCCTCTAAAACTATATGCATAAATTTTTTTTGTGTGTGTATACATATATATTTTGAGTAAGGATCATAGTTTTCATCAGATTTTTGTAAAGCCCACATGTCCTATGTTCATACAAATGCAAAAACATACATATACAAGGATGCTGATTTAATCACTGGATTTTAGTAGCAAATCAATAACAGCCTGACTACTCATGAATAGGAGGCTGGATAAATGAATTATAATATATAAACAAAATGAAATACTCTATTGGGCTGCTGAAAATTATGTAGCTTTCTGTCTACTGACATAAAATGTCAGTAAAAGCACAGAATGGAATAGAATGTATGGTTTAAGTCATTTATCTGTGTATATGTATAGAGAGATATCTGATATTATGTTTACTAAAACATTAAGAGATTATCTCTGAGTGGTAGGATATCAGGTGATTTTGAAATTCTAAGTTATGACCGAATTTTTTACAATGAAAACGTGCCATTTTAGGAAAAGCTATAGCAAAAGAAAAGAGGTTCTTATATTAAAAAAGACTGAAGGCCAGATGCTGTGGCTCACGCCTATAATTCCAGCACTTTGGGAGGCCAAGGTGGGTGAACTGCTTGAGCCTAGGAGTTCAAGACCAGCCTGGGCAACATAGTGAGACCTCTTATCACATAAAAAAAAAAAATCAAAAAATTTGCTGAGTGTGGTGGCGTGTGTCTGTAGTCCCAGCTACTGGTGATGCTGAGGTGGAAGGATCGCCTGAGACCAGGAGGTCAAGGCTGCCGTGAGCCGTGATTATCATGATCATGCCAGTGCACTCCAGCCTGGGCGACAGAGTGAGATCCCAACTCAAAAAAAAAAAAAAAAAGACTGAAAAACCCCTTACCTAGAATTTAATTTGATAATCATTAAAATGTTTTTCTGAAGCCAGTTCTGCTTTATGACATATGGCCAGATTAGAAGAGTGTTGGGAAAGGGAGCTGGGCAAGCAAGCTCTTAAAAGAACATGTGACTTTAGGAACAAAACAGGTAACACTCAACATACCTTTTGTAATGTACAAGTAGAAGAAGTCACAGTACAGAATGGTCTGGACTACGCCAGCCACCACAGCAATGAGGTCAAAGAAGCCCTCAAAGTAGAAGCGCCAGATCCAGTTGACAAGATACAAAGCACGATAGATGCCCAGAAAGAACAGGTAGTGGGTGGTGATGGTCTCGGCCTCCCCAGTCTTACTGATCATAAAGAGCTGTGGAAGGATAGCCACTGATTCAAGGTAGATGGAGAAGGTCCATAAAATCTGGAAGAGAAATAACAGGCTTCAGAAGGATCCAGCAACCCCCATGAGCTCAGAGGAAACATTCTTAAAGAGTAGGGAGTCTGGGGGTGTGGGCATCTCAGCCCAAAACACAGCAGCCTGGCAACTGCATAAGTTATAGAAACTTAAGCAACGTTTAAGAGGCAGGGCATTGCCAATGACAAGCTGAGTAAACCGGACACCTGTACCCCTGTGAATTTTCATTACCTTGTCTCTCCAATGTCTTGTTCTCCCCTGCACAATTTTCTATGAGTCGGCATAAAAATGCTCTTTCTGGATCAGCTTGCCCCACTCTGGATCTGGGGTCTGAATCAACTTGCTTTCCACCATGGTTGACAATACTGGGTTCCTTCTGCTTCCTCATTGTTGTTTTTCCTCGCCAACTGATCTCCTTGCCAGACCAACTAAATATTTTTACTATTTCCCTTATTCTTTAGGCTTTTTGGTGTGGCTAACCAAAGGTGTAAAAAATCAGAGTTGTAATTATGGAAACTCTCTGCCTAACATGTTACTTTATTAATGCTGACAACAGAAGGAATTGCAAACAGTCCTTGAGTGTTTTAACAGGCCTGGCACCCCAAGCACCCGGCGGACACCGAAAGCAGCACAGGAATTTGATAAACCCCAGGAGGCTAAGCAGCAGCCCTGCACTGGTGAAGGAAAAGGCACTTAGGGGCAGATCGGCAAGCAAGCTGTATGGTGCCAGCAGTACCATAAACCACCTTTCCTAAAGGTGCACAGTATAGCAGTGCTGCTTAGGGGAGTCACAGACACAATGTACACGTGCAACATCTGTGCACAGAAAGGAAACAAAATGTGAGCCAGAATAGGGAGACCATATTCTCCAAACACTGGGACAGGCAGGGTTCGGTATCTGGTACCACAGAAGTCAAGATAATGACACACAGTTTCAAGTTTATATATTAAAGGACTCAGGCAATAAGCTGTCAGCAGTCATCTCAATACTTGAGTGCCTAACTGTGACCCACAATTTGTTTACACCAAATAGTGAATGTTGCACCAGAACTTTGCCAAACTAGAAAACAAAAACCAAAAATCCCACAAAAACCCACATTATTTACAAACAGGTTATTGACTAGAGAACCAGTTAAGCTAGATAACTTCTTAACTAACCTCAAGAGGAGAGAAATCATGATTGACTAGAAATGAAAGGCCTCCCACAGGGACTACCAGAAACTCCACTCGGAAGGTATCATGATTTCCATCGTAGGTTGCCTTAAATTTCATGTAGATCAGGTACACTGTGGCATAGGAGCAGGCAACGTAGATAAGCTAAAAACAAAAGAAAAAAAGTACCAGGTTGTTAACACCTTGCAACGGTTCTAGCTCCCTCAGCTTTCTACATCACCCACAAATTCAGAAAGGCAAGGTTTTTTCCCCTTGGCTTTTCTTTTTTTTGAGCTGGAGTCTCACGCTGTCGTCCAGACTGGAGTGCAGTGGCCGCTACCGGCCACCGCAGCCTCGACCTGCTGGGCTCTGGGGATCCTTCCGCCTCAGCCTTCCAAGTAGCTGGAACTACAGGCACGCGCTACCATACCCTGCTGATTTTTTGATTTATGGTAGAGATGAGGTCTCGCCAAGTTGCCCAGGCGGGTCTCGAACCCGCAGGCTCAGGCACTTTTTTTTTTTTTTAATTTTAAAATTTAAATATGTAAAATTCACTTTTTGAGGGTGTAGAATTCTGAGTCATATAACCACCACCACAATTGAAACACAGACATAAGTTTCATTACTCTCCAAATTCTGACATGCTACCCCTTAGTAGTCAAGCCTACTATTAACTGCTCTTTAGGAAAGATAACTTGAGAAAGTCAATTAGGCAAACATCTGGGCAAATGACCCAATAGGAAAATGAGAGCAATCATGAAGCCTTTACACACTTAACACACACACACACACACACACAAAGGGCCAGGCAGAATGGCTCATGCCTGTAATCCCAACACTTTGGGAGGCTGAGGTGGGAGGACTGCCTGAGCCCACGAGTTTGAGATTAGCCTAGACAACATAGTGAGACCTCGTCTCTACAAAAAAAAACAAATTAAGAAATTAGTTGGGTGTAGTGGTGTGTGTCTGTAGTCCCAGCTACTTGGGAGGCTGAGGCAGGAGATCATTTGAGCCCAGGAGTTTGAGGCTGTGGTGAGCCATGATTTTGCCACTGCACTCTAGCCTGGGTGACAGAGTAAGACCCTGACTCAAAACAAAAGGACACTGATATCTCATCATGCAGTTATATTTGCAAATAAATAGTCAACATGGTATTAAAATTGTTGGTCACACCCATATACCAAAGAATGACCCTGCCCCCCCCAAAATCAAGAAACATTAACATACTATTAGAGGAGTCCTCTCCACACACAAATATATGTACACATGCATATGAATACATAATACATAATCTACACACACACTACACATACATCCTACATATGCACTGATTCCACCCCCCACCCCCCCCAAAGGCATACCCAGCCAAGGCTCATAGCAGCAGGGGTGCCTCATTGGGATCTAGCCAGTGGCCAGTTGAGATTATGTCCATCAAGGCCTAGCAGCAGCTGGGGAAGCAGAGCTGCTTTTCTTCTCTCACCAGCACGTAGTGGCAGTTAACATAAAAACACAAACACCTCAGCTCTCACACACCTTCAGGACATCAACCAAGCAAGCATGGATTCCTCTGAACACTGGGACTCCTGGAGGGAAGAGGAGGGCTCTTCCTCACACAACTCTGATGCCTGCAATTTCAACTTGCCTAGACAACAGCAAGGACCCAACCATTCTTTTTCCCCTGAGGAAGAGTACATCAACGGGGGGTAGGGGGTGGTGTTTGTTTACCATTTTTATGTAAGCTAATTATTTCCTGATTATTAGGCTCCCATCACTTAGTAATAAAGAATGGAATGATTATAGTTGACTCAGATTTACTTTTTAGTAAAGAGCATAGACTCAAATATCGTTTTGTCTACTTTGACCTGTGCTTATAAAAATGCTTTTGAATACAAAGTGTTGGGGGGATGTGAGAGTTGTGTAAATGCCATACTAATAGGCTTCAGTTTAAATATTACTTCTTTGGGTATGCCAATAACCAAATAGCCTAAAACGGTGCCTGGCACACAGTTGCTCAGTATTTGTAGAATGAATGTAAGAGAAGTCAGACTCCTATTCCGAGAGCCCCTATACTCATCCTTCATAGCAACCATCACAAATTGGTCGTTTTAGTACTGATGATTTGTCTGCTCTCCAACAGACTATAAGACTCCTGCTTGTTTTCTGCTATATCCTCAGTGCCCAACTCTGTAGGTGTTCGTAAGCATGAATTCAATGACTGTGGGGAAGAACGGAAGCTCACTTAGTCCAGTATCTCCCCAAGTGGGAGTATCTACTAGGAGTGGCATACAAGATGTTAGGTGGGATGCCAACATTTTGTATTTTAATAGTTATACATTTGTTTAATGTGAATTGGGAAAAGTATAAGAATGACACCAAAGGTGTGATGAGCACTAATGTTTAGGACAAGTTAAAAGGTTTAAAAACTATATTATTATATAATTTATGATACAGATGTTATTCAAACATGGCAAATGTAATAAAGGCTCACAGCAGAAGTTTAAGAAAAACTGACTAAGTGGAAAAGAAAAAAGTAGAAGCCTATACACGGTTCCTTACATAGCAGCAAAATGAAACATGCAACTAGGAGTCCTGGCTTAATTCCTTGTTAGGTACCAACTTGTTGGATTTCTCTGGGGCGTCTATAATTTCCCACAGCTTGAAAATATAATAGTTGCCCCTCTTCCTTATAGGGTTATCAAAAGCTTTAGAAGATTTATCATCCGTGAGGAACTTAAATTAAGAAATCTCTAACTTCAAAGTACTTTAATTAAATATTGTTTAGAATCTGGAAAAATATGCTTAATAACAACTTTCTATTCCCAGTTATATGTTTTTAAGAATAGTATATTTAGACATTATCCTTGCAGGGTTTTTTTTTTTTTTTGAGTCAGAGTCTCACTCTGTTGCCTAGGCTGGAGTGCAGTAGCACTGATCACTGCTCATTGCAGCCTTAACCTCCTGGGCTTAAGTGATCCTTTTGCCTCAGCCTCCTGCGTAGCTGGGACTACAGATGTACACTGCTACATTTTTTTATTTTTTGTAGAAACAAGGTCTCACCATGTTACTCAGACTCGTCTTGAACTCCTGGGCTCAAGCGATTCTCTTGCCTCAGCCTCCCAAAGTGCTGAGATTAAAGGCGTGAGCTACCATACCCAACCTTGAAGACTTTTAATTAAAAATACATAGCTGAAAAATTTCCATAGGTCTGTACATTATGGATAAAATATATTCTATTGGATGCCATACTATACCTTCATAAATGTATTATATAATGAAACAAATGAAGTAAAAAGATCCAGGTAACGAGTTGTGAAGACCAGTGCATATAGAAGCTGGCTTTTCCCAGAAATACCTAGAGAAACAAAAGGAAAGTATTAGCAAAGTCCAGAAGAGCTTTATGACTCCCATAGATCACACTCTGCAGGAAGTGCAGATAGGGAAAGTGGAGCACTTGGGGTCAAAGGCCCAGACTGGAGACGATTCTGAATAAACAAGAGCAGCTTCAGTTTTTCTTTCTGTTCTTCCTGAACATGCTCCTTTTGGGATGCTCTAACATCTTTGCTGTCTTATTATGGTGGTTGCCTACAGGCAAGTGACTTATGCCACCTCCAATATACCAAGATGTATATCATTCAAATGAACATTACACTTCTCAAATATATCACCTTAGGTAGGAATATATTTCTTTCAATAACTCTGCTGTTATTCAGTGTTGTAACTGATCTGTTACCTTCAGATCTTTCTTTCTGTTTTAAAACAAAATGTCCACGGTGACAAATCTTTGGAGAAGGGGGTTGGAATCTACTCTGATTAAGGGGGATAAGGAACCAAGTGAGGAACACTGACTGAAGCAAGAGCTTGAATGGTAACTCCCACTGAAATAATGGCTCAGCCTGTAATCCCACGCCTTGGGAGGCCGAGGTGAGTGGATTGCCTGAGCCCGCGGGTTCGAGACCCGCCTGGGCAACTTGGCGAGATCTCATCTCTAACAATAAATCAAAAAAATTAGCCGGGCATGGTGGTGCGCGCCTGTAGTTCCAGCTACTTGGAAGACTGAGGCGGAAGGATCGCCGGAGCCCAGCAGGTCGAGGCTGCGGTGGCTGGGAGCGGCCACTGCATTCCAGTCTGGGCGACAGAGTGAGACTCTAACTCAAAAAAAAAAAAAAAAAGAAAAGAAATAATGACATGAGCTCCCAATGTGACTTCTTTACTGAGGGCAGCATTTACTGAACTCTGTTAAAATTTTTAAAAATTCCATCTCTTACAGTCATCACACAACCCAACCTCATATTCACATAAAAACATTCCTGGATGCAATGACAAGAGGGCAGGAGCCTGCAACTACTGCCAGTCTTCAAAGGCAGCTATCCTTTTGAAAGCCTTAAAACTGTTTCCACCTCCAACCAACCCACTTCCCACACTGGGTGGCACAGCCTGACTCAGCTGGGGAAGACTAGAAGTTTACAGGGTATGCAGCGGGCTTTTCTGACTTCGATACTTGGCCACATATTTATGTGACAAAGGACATGAACTATGAGTTTCAGATGCTAGAGACTGAGCGAATTCATTAAGGAAACTAAAACCTGACTAAATGGCAGGACCTGCCTACCCTCAACTAAAACGCAAACTTTACACCATTACACATTTTAGTAAGCAAGCATGTACTTAACAGAAATGTCGCTGCACCCAAATCATTCACAACATTCCTCTTGAATGTGAAAATCACATTGTTTTTCACTGACATTTTATAAACAATCATTTTGTAGCTTACTGAAACTGAAAGGCTGAATGTAACTCTGTATGGATAATTGCAGTCTCAAAAACACCTGAAAAGAAACCGAAGAAAAAGGCAACTCTATTTTTCCAAATTCATCAACAGAAGCTAACTTGAAGGGCCAAAAGGGAGACACAGACAGTAAATCTGCTCTGTTTAGTCTTTTCCCCAGTAACGGAGATTTTTTTCTACAGAGGTCAATGTTCAAAAAGAGAAACAACAAGGCTGATGATAACATAGAGAAAATTGGAGAGAGAATACAAAGGGGGGAAGAACAAGGAGCAAGTAGATAACATTAGTTGGATTTTTTTGTTTTTGTTTTCTTTTGAGACAAGGTCTCACTCTGTCCCCCAAGTGGAGTGCAGTGGTATGGTCCTAGCTCACCATGACCATGACCTCCTGGGTTCAAGCAATCCTTTAGCCTCCCGAGTAGCTGGAACTACAGGCACATACTACCATGCCAGGCTAATTTTTCTATTTTTTGTAGAGATGAGAGCTCTCACTACCTCGCTCAGGCTGGTCTCGAACTCCTGGGTTCAAGTGATTCTCCCACCTTGGCCTCCCAAAGCGCTGGGATTACAGGCGTGAGCCACCACACCTGGCCAGATCACATTTGATATTTGTTGACACCTTAAGAAATAAATTTCCAGTTTATTTCCTATATGGTTCTTTCCAATATTTTGAATAACAACTCATAGGATACAAATAGGCAGATTTTGTTGTAAAGGGTTTATTCTAACGGAACTTTGGAAGCCCAGCAGATTTGAAATTTTGTCCTCATTTTTAGCATCCCTATACTAAAAAGCAGAGACCATCATGTTTCTTTTGGCAGGCCCCCGTGAGACCCAACTCACATATGGACTCCTATGGGAGGTCATCTCTGAAGACACCCTCCCTTTGTGCTGTTAATTCATTCATCAAGCACATAATGGGAACTACCTCATGCCAGCTGTTGCCCTAGCTCCAATTACAGTACTTATAAAAATATACTGTGATGATCTGGTTCCTGCCTCCCTTCTTCCACAACCTCTCACTCAATACCGAGATTTCTAAAGGCTGGGGTCATGCCTTATTCTATCTTGCGTTTCCTGTGCTGGGCACTGGGCCTGACACACAGCAGGGTTCAGAACATATTTGCTGAATGTATGAACCAATGAACAAAAGAAAATGGAATTCGTTTTATCTTCATGTCATGGAGCAAATTCTCATTTTGTGGTATTTTGGGATAACATTTCTGAAGAATTTCCAAGTCATACTGTGTGTGACTGTAAATAGAAAATGTGCTCTGGGTTCTGCCCTGATTTACTGAGCGTGGGAGAGCCCCGGGTGCATGAGGCAGAGGAGAGAGGAGGACAAGCAGTAAGTGGTCTGCAGCTTGTCCTATGGACGTGGAATCCATGCAGGACCACCATTCTGGAAATGTGAGGATGCATACACACTTCTATATCATTCTCCCCAGCCTAGGATCCTGATTAGCAAGCAGCAGCTTTTTTCTTTAAAAACTTATTGCTGTTCTGCCCGCTGCTTTCTAACAGCTACTCAATTCATGAAATAAATAAAACAGCAAAGATGGTCCTCTCTTCAGAGGAAGATGAGGGGTCCCAGCTGAAGACAGAAGGGCAGAATCTCCTGGGTGCAGGGAGGTAGAATACCTACTACTAAGCCAGAGCGGCTCCCAGTCAGTTTCTCCCCATTCTGAGATCAAAGCATGCTAAGGTTACCAGGTAATGTGCTCCCATGGAATACTCACTGTAAATGTTTCTGAAACTGACATCCCTCCTGAATATCCTAATACTGCAAGAAAGGGATTGACAGTAGCGGGACACTGCTTGGGGTGGAGGGTGGTACATAACATCAGTAAGGATACCTGATCCAGAATCAGTCAAAGTGAGGATCAATGGGAGACCCAAATTTCACCTGTACAACGACCACTTATATTCCTGATCCTGAATTGTACCCTACATCTTTAAAATAAAACAAAAAAAGGAAAGAAACTGACATCCCAATACCAAATGCACCAAACATCCATACTAAGGTGTATAACTTGTTGAACGGAAATGAATCATTACACTTAACATCACTCTTGTCTTATCCCACTGGGTCAAGTTAAATTTAATAAAAGCCCACAACCATACACTTCAGTGTATGTTGCTTTAAATTATACTGCAGGTTAAAAGTTACATTTCTAGCAGGGTGTGGTGGCTCATGCCTGTAATCCCAGCACTTTGGGAGGCGGAGGCAAGAGAATTGCCTGTGCCCAGGGGTTCGAGATCAGCCTGGGCAACTTGGTGAGACCTTGTCTCTACAATAAATCAGAAAATTAGCTGGGTGTGGTGGCACACACCTGTAGTTCCAGCTATCTGGAAGGCTGAGGTAGAAGGATCGCCTGAGCCCAGTAAGTCAAGGCTGTGGTGGCCATGAGTGTGCCACTGCACTCCAGCCTAGGTGACAAAGTTAGGCTCGACTCAAAAAAGAAAAAAAAAGTTGCATTTCTTATATTCCTAGTGGTTTACAGAACAGATCCTCAACCAAACAGAAAAGCTTCCATAAATTATTCTTGTCCTGGTAACAGTATGGAACATAACCAAGCACTGCAGACCAGATCACCAGGCAAACCTGCATGGCAGCTCTCAACAGCTGCACTCCTATTGTCGCAAAGAAGCTGGATAATCTAAAATCCATCAACTTTCTTTGGAGTCAGCAGCCCAACAGTTAAGAACTGCTTTCATAACAAGGCTCTTTTCACCGATCATAGAATGTGACTTAGGAAAGAAAAGGCTTTAGAGTCAGAAGGTCTAGGTGCATCAAGTTCAGCCTCCTCATGCAAAGGGTAAGCCTGGGCCAGTAATACACTTGGGTCTTCCAATCCTCTTTTCTGTCATCTGTCAAACGGAGACAAAGTACACTAACACTGTGGGATTGTTAGAGAAAAAGTTAAAATGCTTTATACTATACCTACTACGTGAATGCTTGACAAATGGCAGCTCTTATTATGTACTGTTTTGTTATTTTTTTCCAAAGAAATCCATGCT
>CAUYQG010293671.1:0-20142 GCA_963574415.1 Tarsius wallacei | reverse complement strand
GTTATTTCTGGCTAAATATGCTAAATATTAGAGGGGGAGGTAATGGTTTCAACAGCTCCCGAACATGTCCTAGCAGTCTCGGGGTCTTTGGCCCTCCTGATTTCTAAGGTTCAGTGAGCCTCCGTGGCCGGGCACCAACAATTCCCTCATTATATGGAGCTCATTGTTTTTTTTTTGAGTCGGAGTCTCACTCCATCACCCAAGCTGGAGTGCAGGGGCATGCTCACAGCCACCCCAGTGTTGACCTGCTGGGCTCAGGTGATCCTTCCACCTCAGCTTTCCAAATAGTTGGAACTATAGGCACATGCTACCATGCCCGGCTAATTTTTTTATTTATTGTAGAGATGAGGACTCGCCAAGTTGCCAAGGTTGTTCTTGTACCCGTGGGCTCAGGCAATTCTCTCATCTCACCCTCCAAAGTGCTGGGATTACAGGCTTGAACCACCGTGCCTGGCCACTCATTCTTTATATAGAATCAACGATAGTGTTCTAAGCACTTTAGATACTAACTCATTTAATCCTCACAACAGTCTATGGTGCAGGTACAATAATTATCAAGATCGTTCTCTATAGGTAAAATAGAAAGAAATTAAGTTGCTGGCCCATGGTTGTAGAGCTTGTAAAAGCAGAACTGGAATTCAAACCCAGGTGCTCTGGTCTGGAGGCTGTATTCTTAACCACGAGGCCTTACTCTCTTCATGTTTACCAAAGCATGGACATAGATATTCACAGGGCATGCTCTTCTTAGCTAAACCCCCAGTCAGTAGCTGTAGTTGGCTTGGGAGACACAGCTTAATGGCACACTGTTCCTTTCCCCTACACCACAGTCCTTTTGTCAGGCTGTCTCCACCTATTGATAAGCCCAACTTTTTCTTTGCTCCAGCCTGCCCTTGGGCGGATCTGGAAGGCCCTGTTCATAATTCTCTCACCTGTACTCCTGATCCTAGACCATCTCCTATTCAAGGATGTTGCTCCAGCAATTCTCCCACTTCTCACCAAATCATCAATTACTCCTTCACGAATAGAACATTTCCATCATCACAGAAACATGCTGAGGCTTCCTCTTGACATGACTTCCTCACGTCCCTAACCCCCAGCTACCACCTATTTGCTTCTCTCGGCAATAAAACTCAAAGGCCAAGCATCGTGGCTCATGCCTATAATCCTAGCCTTTTGGAAGGCCAAAGTGGGAAAATTGCTTGAGCCCAGGAGTTTGCAACATAGCAAGACCTCATCTCCACAAAAACATCAAAAATTTAGCTAGGTGTGGTGGCACACACCTGTAGTCCCAGCTACTCAGGAGGCTGAGGTGAGAGGATCACTTGAGCCTAGGAAATTGAGGCTGCAGTAATCATGATTGTGCCACTGTACTCCAGCCTAGGTGAGAGAGTGAGACTCTGACTCAAACAAACAAAAAACCCTCAAAGAGCTGCTGATGGGCTCTGTCTTAATTCATCCCCTCCTGTTTACCCGTAAAACCACTCCAGGCAGGCACGGTGGCTCACACCTATAATCCCAACACTTTGGGATGCCAAGCCAGGCGGATTGCTTGAACCCAGGAGTTCAAGACCAGCCTGGGCACTATAGCAAAACTCGTCTCTACAAAAAATAAGAAACAATTAGCTGGTCCCGGTGGAACATGCCCGTAGTTCCAACTACTCAGGATACTGAGGTGGAAGGATCACCTGAGCCTAGGAGGTTAAGGCTGCCGTGAGCTGTGATCATCATGGTGGTACCACTACCCTCCAGCCTGGGAGACAGAGTGGGACCCTTACACAAACAAAACAAAATAAAACAAAACACTTCAGTAAGGCTTCTTCCCTTGTTAATCTTGTTAAGGTCACCCATGACATGCCGTGGTCATTTTCAGTCTTACCTAATGTATCAGCAAAATTTGATATGGTTGATCACTCACACCCTGATACATTTCATAAACTTGGTTGCCAGGAAAATCTCTTGGTTTTCCTCCTACTTCACTGTTGTGCCTTCCCTGCCTTTTATGTAAATTCCTCCTTTTCTCCTTGATCTTTTAATGTTGGAGTGTCCTCTGTTTTCTTTTACCCTCCATCTGTCCACTCTCTTGGTGCTCTCATGGCTCTGTGTAGCCTTTATTTGCTGACAGCTCCCGATGTCCTGCTGGCATCTTTCTGCTAAACCTCACATATCAGCCAGAGTCTAATCAGGAGACAGATACCACACAGTCATTTGATTAGAGAGAGCTTGGTGTAACTATAACCAGTGAGTGGAGTAATGGGGGACTGGTCAGCAGTGGATAAAGAAACCTGAAAATTTACCATAATACTATAAGAAAGGGATTGGCAGTAGCAGGATACTGCCAGGGTGGGGCACAAAGAGTACCTTATTGATCTTATTGATCTTATCTCAAATCAGGCAAAGTGGGGACCAAGGGGAGGTCCAAACTTTACCTGTATGGCACCCCACATCTTTAAAAAAGAATACAAAAAAAGAAAAACTAAAGAATCCAGAAAAAGCAGATATAGGCGGCGTCTACCACCTGTAGGGCTGAGATGGAGTGCTCAAGAGAAGAACAAATCTGGAAGAGGGGACTTCCACTCATACTCTCAGGCTGAACTCCAGAACTGATTGTAAATGGTACAGCTGTGGTTCATGGAAAGGTGGAGAAGTTTGCTGAGCTGCTGTACCAATGGGAATCATTGAGAATTAACCCTCTTGGGTGCTGGGGGATGCTGTCCTTTGGTTGATGCTACATCTTGGAAATTGCTGCAGAGTCTTCTGGTTGGTTCTGTAGCTCAGAACTTGCTGCAAAGAAGTTACTGAGGGAAGCCATCCATGAAGAGGTATCTTATGCAGTTGTTTGCCAGGCACTGACCATGGCCCACTGCAGGACTTAGGTGCTCCAGACATTGTGCACACTGCAGGGGGCCTGCCAAGAAGCATTCACCAGCGTCAGGAAGAGAGAACATTTCCGTCTTCAGGGTCCCTCCAGCGCACTTTTCCCAGAAAGCTTCATGTTATGCCGAAGGGCAAAGTGAAGATATTTACACAGCCCAGCTGCATTACCACAGGGCAGGCAATGAAAGGTGAATTTGAAACTGAGAGGCAGTTAACTGATAATGAGTACACTCCAGACGTGCGACCAACCATCTGTGTGACAGTCCCACTTGGATGTCTAACAGACATCTCAGACTTGCCATGTCCAAGCCAGCTCCACTTACACCCTTCTGCATTCTTCCAAATGCTCAGGCCAACTCTAGAGGGCATAGTTGACTCCTCTCTTCTCTCACACACCACATATAACTTGTGAGAAATGCCTACTGGTTCTACCTTAAAAACATATCTATAATCCCATCACTTGTCACTCCATCCACTACTGCCTCTCTGGTCCAAGTCATCATCATCATCATCATCGCTTGTTTGAATTTCTGCAGTATCTCTTCACAGTCTCTGTTTCTACTCATGTGCCCTGAAGTCAACATAGCAACACATAAGAGTTATTTGAAAATATTAGTCAGATTCTAACACTTTTCTGCTCAAAACCCCACCTTTCACTCAGAGAAAAGGCCAAAGTGTTCACAGTGACCAAAGTGATCTAGCCCCTGTCCTCTACCCTGTTAACCTCTGGCCACAACACTTCTCCTCTGCCGTTTTTGTCACTCCGCTCCAGAACTGGCCTCCTTGCCATTGCTCATGCACACAGACATGCAACCTCGTCCCTAAATACCTGATCAGCATTTTCTAGATCTACTCTTTCTTCTTTCCAAATAATAAATTGACTTATTTATTGTATCTATGGCTTATTGCCTGTTTGCTTCACTTGAATATATGTCCTATAGGGCAGGGATCTTTTATTTTTTAATAGCTTATTTTTCATATTTTATGTGTTTGGACACACCCTAAGCACTTAGAAAAGTCCCTGGAACATAGTGGGAACTCAATAAACATGAGGTAAATATTGACTCTCTGGCTGTCAGTCCTCAACAGAGGATAGTCTTCTGGGGCCACACTTCCTGCCAGCTTCCCACATGGCCAGCTGAAAGTGACTTTCTCTTCCTGTTAAAAACCTGTGCTTCTGCCAAAACCTCTTCTTTTTTTTAATTATAAAGATGTGGGGTACAATTCAGGGTTAGGTATACAAACATTGGTTATGCAGGTACCCTTGTTGATGAGATATGATCCTCCCTCCCCTAGCAGTTTCCCTCAACTGCCAATCCCGTCCCCCTCCCCTGACAGTTTCCCATTACTGCCAAACGCTTTCTTATAGTAGTATAATTGTTCAAGGTCCGCTTATGAGAACATATGGTACTCTGTCCTTTGTTTCTGTGATAGATCACTGAGTATGATCGACTCCAAATTCATCCAAGCTGCTGCGAAGTCCATATATTTGTCCTTCTCTATGGCTGCATAGTATTCCATTGTGTATATGTACCACATTCTCTTCGATGGGCAACATGGTTGGTTGCAGCTCTATTGTGAGTAGAGCTGCAACAAACATACGTATGCAGGTATCTTTTTTGTAGAATGATTTGAGTTTCTCTGGATATATTCCCAATAGGGGAATTGCTGGGTCATATGGAAGGTCAATTTCTAGTTCTTTCAGAACTCGCCACACTAGAGGTTGTACAGTTTGCATTCCCACCAGCAGCGTAGAAACATTCCTTTTTCTCCATATCCTTGTCAGCATCTGTTGTTTGTTTTATTAATGATGGCCATTCTTACTGGGGTTAGGTGGTATCTCAGTGTGGTTTTGATTTGCATTTCTCTGATGATGAGTGAGGCTGAGTACTTTTTCATGTGTATGTTGGCTGCCCATATATGTTCTTCTGAGAAGTGTCTATTCATGTCTTTTGCCCACTTTTTAAAGGGACTATTGGTTTTTTCCTTTCAGTGCATTTGAATATCTTGTAGATCCTAGATGGTAGGCCTTTGTCAGATATACAGTTGGCAAATATTTTTTCCCATTCTGTGGGCTGTCTCCCTGCTCTCTTGTTTCTTTTGCTTTGCAGAAACTCGTTAATTTGATGAGGTCCCACTTGTCTATCTTATTTCTTAAGGTATTGGCCCTTAGGGTTCTGAGTAGGAATTGGTTGCCAGTTCCAATTTCCATAAGGGTGTCTCCTGCGTTTTCTAAGATTCTTACAGTTTGAGGTTTTACGTTTAGGTCTTCAATCCATTCAGAGTTAATTTTTGTGCATGGTGATAGGTAGGGGTCCTGTTTCCATCTTCTGCATGTGGTCAGCCAGTCAAAACCTCTTCTTAAGTGCCTGCTTCTAATCTGCAGGGAATCTCTGTTCCATGCCTCCCTCAGTAGCTCAAAGTTGTCTCTGCAGAGCCATTCAGGGCTTCACATGCTACTTCTTAATTTCAGCACTATCTTCCCAAACCCTCTTACACACAGGGTGAGAGAAGTCCCGTGCCACAGCACCTCAGTCCATCAAACCATTGGGCATGGGTTAGCAATCAAAGTAATCTTAAGTGCTTTATGGCTTTATGTCTTTTAATCCTCATGATAACCCCATGAGGTAAATAGTGACCTTATGCCCATTTTACAGCAGAGACAAATGAAGTACTAAGAAGTTAAGTACTTTGCCTAATTAGCAAATTGAGGTGCCAGAATGTGTCTGTGTCCTGTTGCCAGACAGTTTTATGTCATGAAAATGACAATGACTAATTTGGAGGGAGCTAACCCTGACTTGACTTCAATTAAATAATCGGTTTTGAGCTGAATTATAGAGGGATGGAAGTCAAAATGTGATCTTCCAAAGTAAACCACCTTTCATCAGTCTTAATAGGCTCAAATGGGAGCCAAATCAGAACAACCTGACATCGCCCCGGCTACAAAAACACAACCCTGAGACTGGTATTCAGAATCTCAGGTTCCCGTCTCTATGTTTGTGTGCCACCTCCTGGTGTTCTCCTCCAATGACTTCCTATTGCTCTTAGAACAAACCTCGACCTTATTTTCTAGGACCCTTCCCAGTCTGAATGAATTCTTCTCTGACCCCTATATAGCCATCTACTGTGCACATTAAAGCATCAGATATCCGTGTGATTTTCTGGATCCACAGTGGACTACCAGCTCCTTGAGGGTAGGGGCAGGTGTTCCCAGTGCTTGGCACGCAGGGACTCCAATGTTTCCTGAAGAAGGAATGAATGCCTGCTGGACCTCCTTCCCCATCTTTCCATCCTGTCAAATCAAGCTCTCTGGAAAAGATCTAATAAACTCATACACAAATGATCAATTTGGTTGAATGTACTGATCCTTCTAAGACTCCTTGCTTTTGAATAGTGGAGAAAGTCGTAAGCCAAGGAAATGGCATTAAACACAGAGGAGAAATGATTTGTGGGCAACTGGGAAACACCTTCTGGCAAATCATATTACATAGATGGACAGCTACTTTATGTTCATACACTGCTAAGCAAGCACTCCTGGGTCAAAACGGAGCTAATCATTTTTTAAGTTTCTATTCTCAGAGAAAGAAATACCTACACGTGAACACAGAATGTTGCTTTTTTTCTCCTCCATTAACAAACTCCACTTCTCCAAGGACTTTAAATATATATATATATTTCTAAATAGCAACTCTTGATACCAAAGCTGGAATGAGGCTAAGGGCTCATCTTTCAGTCGAAAATTAGGCATTGGTTTTTCTAAGTGAACGGGAATACCTGAATGTGGAAGCCTGGCTTAGTACGCGGAACTTAGGATCCTTTGGCGTCTCCCATGAGCACACACAAGATGCGTCAGTAATATCTAAAAGTAGTTTTAAAAAATTGTTTCCTTATTCTATATGTTTCTCCTTAATTGTGTGCTTTTTCTATAGTCTTGGTAGTGACTTAGCCCAAGGCCAAGAAGTGAAGACCCTGTTCTGCCAGAATCATTCAGGGTGTCCCTGTTCATCATCTTGTCTTCTTCTCCCCCATTCCCTCCCCCCACCTCCTCCTTCTTCATTGTATTTTAATCCTAATGATCCCTGGAGCTGTGGGGAAATTTAGGAGAGTAGCTCCTCCATTTTAATAATTGTGCAGGGTTTCGTTTCCCCTGTGAAAGGAACACATCTAAAATCCTACAGACGTTAACATCTGTGTTACACATTCTACTGCTACACTTTTTGAGAAATCCTGTGGCCAAAGACCTGCCACGAATGACCAGAAAAATGGATAAAATGACATACAAAATACAAGCCCCTAGTTTTTATTATGAGCTTCAACGAACATAAAATGACTCTAGTAAATTGCTATGAGAGTGTCTAAATCCTCCCTCCCAATTTCTGTATTTACCTCGCAGACCCATAACCAGCAGTTCACAAACCAGCACCAGTGAGAGGACCACACTTAAAACAGCACCGCTCAAGCAAAGTATGTTGTTAATGCCTTACAGCGTTTTGGTTTAAAAGAAAAGATCAAAACACCCACAAGTTCTTTACCCTACCCCCAGCTCTAAAAAAACTAACAAAAACTCTCTGTGCACCAAAGAGCAAGTGCACGCATATGCACATACACACTCCAGTCACAACACTTTGTGTACAGGCAATACAATGCAATGGCTAATTACGTACGGGAACTCTGGAGCCAGATACCAACCACCAATAAATTATGCTCACGTGAACTCATTTGCTATAAAATGTGGATGGTAATAATACGACCAACTTCTTAGAGTTAAGACAATTCGACAGCACAATATGCATATAGCTTTTAGAAGAGGAGGCACTCGATACATTTAGTTACTATTATACTTTTTACTTGGTGGAATAAAGAGGTCCCTGTTGCTTTGCCCAGCATTTCCATCTGCAAGACAAAGGTGGATGTGCGGTTTGCTTGGCAAGCCAAGGCCAGTCTTCTCTTCCCTAGCATCTGGAAATATCTACTGCGGGTTGGTGGAGGCCAATCCCAAGCGCCCCTTGGGAATGAAGTTTCCCTTAGTTCAGTGTGAGGAACAATATCCCAAACATCTGCTGCTGCTGCCCTCTGCTGCTGTGATTAAGAATTACACCAAACTGAGTTCCAAGGCAAGCCTGGCACCAATCCCACCTCACATGAAAGGAATGACGAATATAGGTTGAGTATCTCTCATTCAAAACGCTTGCAACCAGACAGTTTTTGAATTTTGGAATCCATTCTTTTTGGATTTTGGAATATTTGCATACATGTAATGAGGTATCTTGGGGATGGGGCCCAAGTCTGAACATGAAATTCATGTATATGGCCGAGCACCGTGGCTCAAGCCTGTAATCCCAGCACTTTGGGAGGCAGAGGCGAGAGGACTGCCTGAGTCCAGGGGCTCGAGACCAGCCTGGCCAACTTGGCAAGACCTCATCTCTACAATAAATCAAAAAATTAGCTGGGTGTGGTGGTACGTGCCTATAATTCCAGCTACTTGTAAGGCTAAGCCCTGCAGGTCGAGGCTGCGGTGGCCAGGAGGGTGCCACTGCACTCCAGCCTGGGCAACAGAGTGTCTCCGACTCAAAAAAAAAAAATTCATTTATATTTCACATACACCTTATACACATAGCCTTAAGGTAATTTTATACAATATTTTAAATAATGTTGTGCACGAAACAAAGTTTGACTGCAGCCCATTCCGTGAGGTCAGGTGTGAAATTTTCCACTTGTAGTGTCATCTTGGCACTCAAAAAGTTTTCAATTTTGGAGCATTTCAGATTTCTAATTTTTGAATTAGGGATGCTTAACCTGAATGTACTCTGTTCACGGTTTGATTGAATATTTCTAGTATTCATTTTTATAGTACTTTAACATCACAGTAGTGCACTTTTATAATCTATAACTGCTTCTGGACATTGCCATAGAATGTTTTTATTTAAACAAATTTTAAATTATTTTGAAAAAATGTTTTGAGAGACAAGGTCGCTGTCACCCAGGCAGGTATGCAGTGGTGTGATCATAGCTCACTGCAGTCTTGAACTTCTGTGCTCAAGCAATCTTCCCACCTGAGCCTCCTGAGGAGCCAGGACTATAGTTGTGTCACTATGCTTGGCTAATTTAAATTTTTTTTGGTATAGATGGGGTCTTACTACATTGCCCAGGCTAGTCTGGAATTCCTGGCCTCAATCTTCCCTCTTGGGCCTTCCTAAGTAGTGGGATTATAGATGTGAGTCACTGTACCCCATCATTACATGTACTATGTTACTCCAAGCTTAACCTACAGGCCTCGGAACATGGCCATTTCTCAAATCTGCTCTTCACTGACTTTCTTATTTTGGTTTTCGGTGCCCTCATATTCCAGAGATGTAAGTCCCAAGGTAGTTGTGACCTCTCTTTTATCACCTCCTCTCAGCTGCTCAAACCAATCCATCCCTCTGAAAGAACTTTTAGCACCTCCGGAGAGGCCATCCTGCCTCTAAGGCTCTCCCGTTACAGGAGATCCATCACTCTACAGTTTCTCCCTGCTCTGAGTCTTCTCTCCACTGCCCGTACTTGGTCCAAGCTCTTTTGGCTTCCAGCAGCTGACCCTGCCTGTTTTAAGCCTTATCTTTACGACCCCCACACATCTGCCAGGCTGACTCCCATTCTCCACATACACACTGACATTTCCTGCCTCTGTGATTTAGTGAATGCTCTTTCTTTTGTTGAAAATATCCTCATCTATAAAAAGTCTTCACTGCTCACACATGCTATTTCCTCTACAGTGCCCTCTTTAAGCACCCCAGGAAGCAAACAGTGCCTCAACTTCAAGGGCATTTCTTACATCTTACTCAGATTGCCTGTACCAAATGCAGTTACTTGGGTACATTTCTTCTAAAAATTTTTTCGACTACCATATGACCCAGAAATCCCACTACTGGGTATATATTTACAGAAAATGAAATCAGAATGTTGTAAGGGCTATCTGCACTTCCATGTTCACTGCAGCATTATTCACAATAGCCAAGATGTGGCATCAACTTAAGTGCCCATCAACAGAGTAATAGATAAACATCTACTATCAGTTGGTGGAGGCAGAATCCCAAGCTCCCCTTAGGAATGAAGTTTCCCTTAGCATGCTTTAGCGCACAGTGTGAGGAATATCCCACTCATGGGTATCTTAATGGATAAAGAAAATGTGGTATACACACACACATACACAGAATACTATACAGCCTTTAAAAAGAAGGAAATTCTGTCATTTGTGGTAACATGGATAAAACTGGAGGACATTATGCTGAGTGAAATAATCCAGGCACAGAAAGACAAATACCACATGATCTCATATTGTGTGAAATCTAAAAATGTTGAGATAATGGAGGCAGTGAGTAGAATGGAGGTTATCAGGGGCTGGGGCAGGTAAGTGTTGCAGAGTTGCTGGTCAGAGAGTGCAGAATTTCAGCCAGATAGGAGAATTAAGTTCAAGAGATCTATTGTACATATTCTTGAGGTTATGGCAATAAATTAAAAGACTTAAATAGAAAAATTCCTGGAAAGACCGAAACTACCAAAGCTTAATTAAAAAACAAAACAAAACAGATATGCTGACTAGCCCTCTATTTATTAAAGAAATTGCATATATAGTTTAAAACCTTCTCACAAAGAAAACTCTAGACCCAGATGATTTCACTGGTGTATTCTACTAAATACTCAAGAAAGAGACAGTACCAATTCTACACACACTTCCACAAAATAGAAGCGGAGGTAACACCTGGAATCAATCTGCTTTTTACCATTTCCAAATCCCTTCTTACCCTCCCACCCGCAGCTCCATGACTAGAAGTTCCTGTGCACCTGTATAGACACCCCAGACTGCAAGTCCAAGCTTCAGGTACAGCCTCTGCAAACAGCCTCCTCTCTCAGGCAAAAACACGAGCCCACCAATAGCTTTGGATATGGGAAGCTCACTGGGTGCCCTTACATTCTCCCGAAGGGCTACTTCCCACAAGAATCTACCTGCTCTTGGTCACACTACAAAACTTTCAGGTAGTTGTTTTTTGTATCTTGTCCAGATGTTATCTTCAAGGGGTGCCCCTCCTTTGCATCACTGAATCAGACTGGGTTGTCAGATGCTCTTGTTACCAGCCTGTTTGTTCTGTTTCCAAGATTGCACACAAGATTTGTTTTGCCTCCCAAGATTAAGTCCCTCACCTTTGAGAGGTATGTTTTGCTGGCTCTTTCTGAGATTTGAAGCTTTGGATATCTCTCCCTCACTCCCTTTCTCTCTCTCTCTCCCCCTCCCCCTTCCTTCCTCCCTCCCTCCCTGGTTTCTCCTACATGTGCCCTGCTTGATCTCCCCTGCTTTTGAAAACATCTTCACCTACTTTATATATTTTTTTCTAGCTTCACTAAAAATAGTTTGCATTTCTACCTGCTGTTTTGACACTAGAACTATCAAAGATTCATGCAAAATATAAGACAGGACTAAGACCAAACAATTACCAGTGATTAAAGGAATCATTATTTGTTAAATGTCCCCATATGTACTAGATAACCCACGGCTCTAACTAGAGGTTTCTATATACTAGACAGTAGTGGAGGTCTACAATCACATCTACATAATGCATATGCTACCAGTTTTGAACTAATGTATCCTCTCGCTAACAGGACATTTCTGTGTGCAATTATGCATCCCAGAAAAGGGCCATGAAAACACACCACTAGTGCCAACTGAGACAGGTATGAAGTAGGTGGGGTTCATCAGAAAACAAATTTATAAGCAGAATGTAATAGAATGCATTCAATCCCTGGAATCCAATTATCCCATGGGTTAGGCCAGGCAGAGAGGGTCGACATGCACTGTGACTGATATTCCAATAAAGACTGACCTCCATGACTTTAATATTTTACATATTTATAGCAATAAGGTGGTTCTGCCTATTTGATTGAGTTAACACAGACCTGCTGAGCCAGTTTTCTGCCAAATGACCAAAATGAAGGCAGAACTGAACATTCAGAACCATCCAGATTTGCCCCTTCAGATGTTTTGGAGATGTGGTTTGACCCATGAATTATCCGAGTTTATGTACTCACTAATCATGCTGTGATTAGTTCTTTACTAAATAAATGTTAGGGGCTGCTCAACATGAAGACAGTTGCCTTACAGCCATAAACTCACTGGGTCTCCATTTCCTTATCTCTAGGAAAGGAGGAGCAAGGGGTTGAGGCCATTAGTACTGGACAATTACCATTCTGTCAAAGTAAACTTGGAAATTGAAAGATATAATGCCACTTCTAAAGATATGCTGCTATTTTTATGCCCAGAAAGTTAGTTCTCTGCACTACATTGAGTAGAACTGGCTGGCCTTTAAGTCCTTTTCAGTCTTGAGATTTATTTCAATAATTTAGTAAAAAAGATTAACCACCAGAGGGCAGAAAGATTACAAGGCAGGAAGGAATGATGCTGGCCACAATGAAGCGCACCTGTGACTTTTAAAAATCTTATTTTAATTAAATTCTCCAAACATTTTGTTTCCTGCCTCCTCCACTCTATAATCTGTGTTGCACTAGGAGTCCAACAAGTAATAATGTCCTCTAACAAACTCAGCTCAAATATACAACTTTAAGAAAGAATGGCTGCCCTTTTGCATTATGTGATATTCCTTTTCATTTGTTCAGCAAGTCTGTATTAAGCACTTACTGGGTGCCAGGCACTGCTCTTTGAACTTAGGATACATCGGCTAACAAAGAGCCCCAACCTTGTGGAGTGGACATACTGGTGGGAGGATAGATCCACCTAAAACTAAAACAAATAAGTCAATTATGTAGTGTGCCAGAAAGCGATCAGTGCTTTGGAAGAAGGAAAAAGCAGAACCGTGTACAGGACATCGGGGGTCAGGTAAAGGGTAGGAAGGGTGGTGAGCGTGGGCCTTGGGAAGGGGATATTTGATGAAGACTGAGGCGAGGAAAGAGGCCGTGTGGTTGGCAGAGGGAATAACACAAGAAGCCTTTAAAGCTTTCCCCTCCTTTGACCCCTGAAAAGTTTTTCCACTCCTCTGCCTGCCTTTGCTTCACGACCCAAACACAAGTGGCAAGGGCTGACTTCTCGCCGGAGCAAGCTCTCAGGAAACAGCCGTTGCTTTTCTCGTCGGAGGAACTTCATTTATTCCCACCTACCGGGCGGGGTAGCAGGGAGAAGGAAATCCGAGGAAACCAGCAAAAGCGAAGCCCGGGCTTTCCGGCAGGCGGCTTGAGAAGTTCTGCCTCTCTGGACAAGAGCATCGGAGGCCGGCGGAGAGCGCCCAGGGACACACCGCCGGGAAGGCGGGGGCAAGCGGTCGCGGGAGTCCCCCGAGCAGGAGAGGGTGGAGGGGGGCGGAGCTGGGGACGCGAGTCGGCGGCGAGAAGCCGGAGAAACGTGCCAGGCGCGGGGAGGCGCTGCCCGGGGCGCGCCGAACGCCGAAAGGCCCGGGACGCGGGGAGCGCTTCCTGCGCAACCCTCTGCGCATGCGCCCGCCCGGCGGGGTGACGTCGTGTCCGGCGAGCTGGGTGGCGGCGGCGGCGACGCGGGCTTTGTCTCCCGCTCCGCCCGGGCGGGCTTAGGTGCCTCGCCGCCTCCCTCCTTCTCGCAGGACCCGCCCCTCCGGCGCTCGCCCCCGGGCTCTGGTGGCCCCAGCGGCGCCCGCCTGCCCGCCTGCCCGCCGGTCGGTCCGCGCACTGGGCCCGGCTCCCTCTGCCTCTCCCGGACCACTTAGTCCCAACCCGGGAGTGTTTCCACTACTGGAGGTGAAGCGCACATGATAGGGAGAGTGGGACCTGGGATCTTGGGCCGGAGTGTTTTTACTTTTCCCATCAGGCGGACGCTCGTGAGCCGGAGATAGAATTACGGGGTTTCCTCCAAGAGGATGCCTTTGCCATGACAGGGCAGCTTCAGGATGGATGTCCTTGGACAACAGGGCCGAATGCCATGCAACTGTTTGGAAGCTTTTAAAAAAATAAATCCCTAAACTTATTACGCATTTTAATACTTAGGACTTTTTTTTTTTAAGCATCTCAACCTGAAAGCTTAGAGGCCTTTAGAATTTCTTTTTCTAAACGAATCGTAATCTTTCCTGTGACTGAATCAGTTCAGAGAGTATCTTTTCAATGTAAGGAGGAAACCCTCCTTACATTGGTCATTGGGAACGTCTCAGGATTTTTAATATTCCGAAGATTCACTCTTTTTTTGCACCCACAGGTTAAACATTTGGGTCAGGCAGTGCAATGGTTTTTTTTGGAATATGTTTGCATCTTTTCTGTTCTTGAAATGCCAGCCTACTTTGATCTTTTTGTGGTGATTTACCATCAGTATTATGAAGTTATTGTGAAGGAACCTGAGACCACTGAATTCTCATACCAGATTTGAAATCGTTTTTCTGTCTTCAACTCTGATGTTGGTGTCACTGTTAACCGGCTACGTTCCTTACCCTCTTCTGGTTACAATTTAATGCGTTTATCTGTTGTGGGTTTTGAATTTAGATAACTGCATTTGATAGAATTGTTTTTAAAGTAAAAGAAAAATGAGGAGTTCTTGGCTTTCTATTTTTATACAACTTTTCATTTTATAAAATGCCCATTTTAGAAAACACAGCTAAGCAAAAGAAAGAAAATTAAAATTATGTAGAATCCTGCTACCTAAAGAAAGCCATTGCTAGCATTAGCATATGGTCTTAATTTTTTAAATGCATAATATTTGTAAAAAAAATGAAATCATAGTGTATACTGTTTGGGTATAGTATATACATGTTTGCATGACATATCCTGCCTGGCTTCCCATTTCACTCTTTTTTTTTCTTTGCACATTTATCGTAGCTACAGAATATTCCCTTGTGCCAGACACTTTCGTAAGTAAGGTAGGTAGCCTAGTGCATAGACCTTGTGCCATCTATTTTAGTAGCTCAGAGGATTTTTAACTTATATCTTGGTTTTTGGTCAAGGTGCATAAGTGAGGTGGTTTAAGAGTTGTGCAAAAGGGAAGATTTAATACTGAATTCTATACAAGGGCCAACAGTTTATCATAGCATATCAGATTTACTGAAAAGATGGAAAATATCATTGAAATTTATTCTAATTATTTTCTGATTCTAGGCTCACTTTTATCCTCCCTCATTTCTGTCTTTTTTATCTTTTTCTTTCCCCTTCAAGAATGAAACATGACTGAGGATTCTCAGAGAAACTTTCGTTCGGTATATTATGAGAAAGTGGGGTTTCGTGGAGTTGAAGAAAAGAAATCATTAGAAATTCTCCTAAAAGATGACTGTCTGGGTGAGTTTTATAAATTCAATGAAACTCATTGGTTCTTAGTCACCCCAGATGTTCTAAAGTAAATATTACTTTAAAAGACATCCAGAGGCATTTATTACTTTACAGTACTTTTTGGTGATATGGTGATAGCAGAATGGCATGTCTTGAGAAAAATTACAGACTTTTCAAGTTTATATTTTACTGAGAGTCACAAGTTTTTGAAAGTTCTCTTAAGAAGTCAGTAATATGTTTTTTAAATTAAATCTATATGTATATATATATTTTTTCTCAACTTCCAGATGTATCATCCTAACTTGTGAGTAAATTTATAACAACTCTGGTCATTATTTTCTTTTATGGAAATACTAAGACTGCATTATATATTGATAATTTATTTTAAGACAGTAATAATGCCTGTTGTTAACCAAAGTGAAATAAACTGAACCATAGTTAAAAATAATACTTCATTTGCATAGAGTGTTTTTAAAGTTTCAAAAACATTCCCCACCTGACCTATGAACCTCATTGTGCGGTTTATGCTTTAGTCTGTATGACATTATTATTTTCCTTTGATAAGTAAAGAAATTGAGGGCCAGGGAAGTAACTATAATTTATTCGAAAATGTGGGGATTCGAGGGCTGGCCATACTACTTACTAGCCATGTTAACTTGGTTATCACTTAACTGCTTTGAGCTTCAGTTTATGCATGTTAGAACCATAATTACCCAACAGGTTTGCGTTGTGGATTAAATGAAATAAATCCTATAATTAGTAACTACTGCTAATGTTATAGGGAAAGTAGTAGTATGTGCAAAATGCATCTCCTGTGTTGTAAAATGCTAATTGTTTTAAGATAACTTAATTGACTACAAATCTGACTAACATTGCCTTTCTAAATTTGCTGACCATATGGTAGATGTCCCCTGAAGAAATGTCTTAACTATACTTTCAGTTTTAAAGAATGAAATGCACTTTGACATACTATGATCAGTATGAAAAGCTTCTTACTAATTGTTTTTTTTTTTCTTTTTCTCTAGATATTGAGAAACTTTGTACTTTTAGTCAGAGGTTCCCTCTCCCATCCATGTACCGTGTATTGGTATGGAAGGTGCTTCTAGGTATGAGACCCAAGAGTTGAAAGATTTATTTTCAGAAATATTGAATAACAGGATCATTTGTCATTAGACAGATGACAGTCAGAAAAAGAATTGTTTAGGCCCTTTACTGAATATTGAGTCTTCCTTAGGGAAACTCAATTACTGCTCATTATAAAAGACTTAAGAAGGTGACTTCAGCAGCAGTACATGAAGTATTATCCTAGGAGTGTCAGTTTGTTAATAATAGAGAGAAAATAGCCTAATGTTCCTGAGGCAGGGTGTGGGAAAAGCATTGGGCTAGGAGAAGGAACTGGTTTAGGTTTCGCTGTCAGAGGGTTATCTGGAGGAAGACCCCTCTGGGGCTCATTTTTTTACATCTGTAAAATGAGGCTGTTGAGCTAAATTACTCCTTGCTTTTAGCTCTAAATTTGTAAGCTTTGGTGATTCTCAGCTGTAGAGTTATAACTTCCTAATGAGTGCTATCAGAGTAAAAAAGGAATGAAGGGATTTTACTCCCTAGAAGTGTGAATGACTCAATTCCATCCAGCGAACGAAAAGGAAAACTGATGTTGCTTGCTTAGTTTCTATGGAAAAAAAGTGAATTAGGTGCCACGAGTAACTAGCAGCATCCATTTGAGCCTAAGATTGTTTCCCCTCATCATTGCTGAGCCTGCTGAAGCATTTAATACTTATCCATTATCACCCTCTTTTCCTTCTTAAAACAATTATTTTTAAAGTTTATTAGTTGTGAGATAGTGGTAAGGATGGAGCTCCATGAGGAATATGAACTACTACTGCGATTATTGGACATCCCTATGTGCCTGTCACTAGGCTGAATAGTTTGCATAAATTATATAGAGTAACCCTAAAATTTTCCTGTGAGGTGGAGATCGAAATCCTAATTATGTAGATGGGGGGGAAAGACTATGTGAGGCTATGTAACTTGCCTAAGGCCTTCTAGCCTGTAAGTGGTAGAGCTAGGATTTGAGCTCAAGTTTGTAGAATTCACTTGAAGGTAAGATAGATTGTGGACCTCATTTCTTTCCAAAATGTAGTAAGTTTTCAGAACTTGAGTTACCTGTAGTCTTAAATATGATTATGTTATATGGAGGCAGTGAGGGAATACAAGCCATACTAGAAAGCACTGCATGAGGACGTTTTTGTCATGCATCTTGGCAGTCTTCGTGCACTTTCATATCTGGTAGGTCACCAGGCAGTTACGACTTAGAGAAACTATGACAACTACGCTAGTTTTTTCCAGAGCATTTTTTCTTAAATCTTACCATTTTCATTGGCCTTCAAGGTAAGTGCCCAAGGATGCATTTTAGGTGTTAATGTTAACACTGCCCATTTTTGCTGGGCAGTACTATATATCTTATTAATAACTTCAGTGGATTAGTGGGAGATGTCCAGTTGTACTTTGTGTCACTTCCTTGGTTCCAAAGCCTATCTGGCTTGTTCATTACCTCTGTTTTTCTTACCTTTCTTTACTATGCAAATTGTTATTTTTTTAAGTTAAAGGCACTGGAAATTAAAAATTATCCTACTAGGTAGGAGACAGCTTGACTCTTCCTGGCACAGATTTTTGATTATTCAGGGTTCCTTAAATGCTGACTTTCTGGAACCATTTGAGAATAAATATCAAAAGGAGACTTTTTAGGACCTATTCTTGGAAAACAGTTTTAAGGTTTAATGAGGGAAGCAGTGTGCTACCTCTAGTTGTATGATGAAGGTTCAGCTGTAGGCATTTAATCTATATTAGCCCAGATGCAGAAGACATTTTAATTTGTTTCCTTGGCTTATTTGGAAGCCTAGCACACAGCCCTGTGCTAAGGTGAGTAAAGAGTTATGTCAGAAAAAAGAATATGTAAGCAAGATTGCTTCTAACATTAATGTGGCATTATGTTAACTAGAGACGTTTGAGCTCATCTGTTGTTACTCCGAATGTTCTTTAGAATACTGGATCTGTGGTATTTTGCACCGAGAGGGATCCTTAGTCAAATGTACTAGCTAACACTTAGAGTAGTATGTGACAGGTGCTCTTCTGAGTGCTTTATGTATATTGATTTGTTTATTCATCACAACTGTATGAGATTAGGTAAGATTATTCCCATTTTTCTGGTAGGGAAGCTAAGACATAGAGAGATCAAGTAAATTGCTAACAGTCACCTAGCCAGTTAATTTTACAACAAGAATTTAAACCTAGGAATGTTGTTCCAGGGTCTGCTTCTATACAGCCTTGTTAAGTTTAATCAGGCAGTAATAAGTAAATTAAATATTCTTTTAATAGCAAAACTTAGAGCCTTGAAAATTCCTTGTCATCATTTCCCAAGTCTGTTTGACGATGGTATCCTTTCCTCATGAAGATTCTTGGGGCTAGCATTCTGCAGAGGGTATTTGGTGAAATGTTTCTGTACCCCATTTCTTGCCTCTTACAGGTGAGAAAACAAGTTCCCAGAGAGGCTAACACATTTGTGGGAGTCCTGGTATCAGATCTGAGACTAGAACCTGGGTGTGCTGAAAACCTGTTCTGTGGTCTTTCCACTATGTTTCCTCAAAGCCATTTGTTTTGGGGGGGGTGGGGAAGATGTGACTCCATGTTTAGATAGGTTAATAAGCTTAAAATGTGATAGAAATGTCATGGAAACCTCATTAATGGAGATTAGGGACTTCTGTAGCCTTGAGGATAGAATATTTTGAGAGCTAGTTTTAACTGTTGGGGAAGAGAAGGATTCAGTGAACTGTTGTTGATTCTGAGGTGTAGGGGTCAAGTGCAAACCTAGAGAGAAGCCTTTAGGAGCTGCAGGTGGCCTATGCTGACAGCCATGAATTGGGAGAAACTATTATAATCGATGTGGTTATTATCTTGAATGAATGTGGCACACTTATTCAAGGGCTTCTGTGATACCATCTCATTTCTCTTTGATAACAATGACGCATCACTATTCAAATATTGATAATATCTAACATTTAAGATCGTTTTGCAGTGAGAAGTTCTAGAGGAGACTGTATGACAAATATTTGTGTGAATTCTAGTCTAGTTTCATAGAGGAGTGATTTAGATTGGTGTCTCGGTATTTTGCCCATTTTTCCTTTCTCTGGTTCTCTGTGTAGGGATCCTGCCTCCACACCATGAGTCTCATGCCCAGGTGATGAAGTATCGCAAGGAGCAGTACTCTGATGTCCTTCACGCCCTGAAAGTCATTCGCTTTGTCAGTGATGCCACACCTCAGGTTGAAGTCTATCTCCGCATGTATCAGCTGGAGTCTGGGAAATTACCTCGAAGTCCTTCATTTCCATTGGTTAGTGGCCACTTTTGCTTGACCCTTAACTCAGCTCTTGACAGCCTTTGATTGTCTCATGCTTTGCCTTAGAAACTTTCAAGCCGGGCTCGGTGGCTCAGCCTGTAATCCTGCACTTTGGGAGGCTGAGGTGAATGGATTGCCTGAGCCCGTGGGTTCGAGACCCGCTTGGGTAACTTGGCGAGACCTCATCTCTACAACAAATCAAAAATTAGCCAGACATGGTAGTGCGCACCTGTAGTTCCAGCTACTTGGAAGGCTGAGGTGGAAGGATCACCGGAGCCCAGCAGGTCGAGGCTGCAGTGACCGGGAGCAGCCACTGCGCAGTACTCCAGTCTGGGTGACAGAGTGAGACTCTCAACTCAAAAAAAAAAAAGAAACTTTCAGTGGCTCCCCATTGTTAATAGAGTAAAAGCAGCAAGTCTTTAGTTGGCTTCTAGGCCAAGCACATTCTGACCCAATCTGTCTTATTTTGTGTGTTTTTTTTTTTTTTTTGAGTTGGAGTCTCACTCTGTTGCCCAGACTGGAGTGCAGTGGCTGCTCCCGGCCACTGCAGCCTCGACCTGCTGGGCTCCGGCGATCCTTCCGCCTCAGCCTTCCAAGTAGCTGGAACTACAGGC
>CAUYQG010293668.1:0-10166 GCA_963574415.1 Tarsius wallacei | reverse complement strand
AGCAGTTTTTCACCAAAAACAGAATGAGCCCCCCATACCCCACCCACCCTATTCACCTGATCTCACCCGAATCAAAAATTTTTTTTGTCCCCGGGTGAAAAAGGTACTCAAAGGGACACATTTTGCCAATGTGGAAGAGGTGAAACAAAAAATGGCAGAAGCACTAAAAGGCTAGACTGACAAGTTCAAAAATTGTTTTAAGCAGTAGGAAAAGCATCTTGACAGGTGTATTGCATCAAACTGAGAGTACTTTGAAAGTGACTCAAGTTTAAATACATAAGAATAAACACACAATTTTTATAAATAAATTCCATTTTTGGGGTCCCCCTCATACTTTACACACAACATAAAAAATAAATATAAATGTAAGCTTATAAAATACAAATTTACTAAAGTAAATGAATGAATGGATAGTTAAATTGGAAAAAGTATAGACTGAACTTGGGTCTGAGAAGCTTTTCCAGCCCTAATGGGATGAGAATGACAGTCACAACGTAGGAGACCTCCCTGTCCCCACTCACGGCAGTAGTCGGAGCGCCGCCACTCGATGCACACGTGGAACTTGTGGCACATGGCCACATACACGGTCAGGGCCACGCAGGGCTGCTGCACATACTTGGTGTCCCGGATCCACAGCTCACAGAACGACTCCGGGGTCACCTGGCACATGCATCAGGCAGTACTGTCCACTCTGGTGCCCCACACCCCAGGGCCCAGTTCCTCCCAGGCCCACCCAGGGAAGCAACGTGGTCTTGCAGCTGCTGTCCCCAGCCAGCCCGGGGAGTGTCCCCAACGCCGGGCCCAAGTAGCACATACAAAGCGGTGGCAGGCGCTGAAGGTGCGATTGGACACCATACGGAGGCAGGGCGAGCAGTCAGCTGTGGCGCAGCTGTCTGGGCGGAAGCGAGTCTGGCCCACTGAGGTCAGGGAGCTGGGCACCTGCCAGCTGTCCAGAAAGGGAGCAGGATCCTCGGTCCCACCCACCACTGAGCCGTCCATCAAGGTGAGGTCATTGGCTGCATCCCCATCGCAGATACCTGAAAGGGGCGCAACAGCCACCGTCAGCACCACCACTCCCAGGCCCAGCTCACTCTGCGTACTCCCCACAACAATTCTTTGATGCCAGTAATATTCCCATTTTACAGATGAGGAAAATGAGGCACAAAGGAGTTAGGAAACCTGCTGTGTAAGAAAATGTCTTTGTTTTTAGGAAATGCACACCCAAGTGTTTAGGGACAAAGGGATACCATGTCTTGAACTTATTTTCAAACGTTTCATAGAAATGCATATATATGCATTGCATATGTGCATACAAATATATATACACATATAGATGCAAACTGGCAAGATGTGAACGTTTGGTAAATCTGGGTAAATTCATCTTTGCCACTTCCAAGTTTGACATTATATCAAAGTAAAAGTCACTCCCCAAATCTTAGCAGTGGTTGCTAGCAAACGGGAACACCTGTTTCCTCTTCTTCCTGGGCAGTCAGCTGACTTTTCCCAGCCTCCCTTCAGGGTGGGTGAGATTGTGTGAAGGTGACGGTGCCACCTCCAGGCCTGGTCCATAAAACCCTCCCAACGGTCTTCCCTTCTATGAACTGGAAGCTCATATTGAAAATGGCAGAGCACAAGATGGAAGGAATCTGGGTCTCTGAATCATCACTGACCATTTGGGGACTGGTGTGTGCAAGACATAAGCTTCTGCTGGGTAAGGCACTGAGATGGGGGTGGGAGTAAGGTAATCAGTTCCAGCGTCTAACATGACCTGACTTCCAGCTTCATCTCTCGCACACTATCTACCTACTCAGACACACTTCCCAGCCCCTGACTTTGCCCAAGCTGATTTCTCAGCCTGAAACACTTTCTCAGCATCCTTCCTTCAAGGCCACCTTGGATGGTCTCTGGTTTGCGGGTCTGCCTTTTACAAAGGGTTGTAGCTCTCTGGGTGCAAAGACTCATTTTTTTTCCTTTTTCATTTATCTCAGCACTCCCCCGAGTTGCCTAGCAAGGTGCAGAGCTATCAGGTGTTAGCTCAGATAAAATGGAGGTAATCATTGATCTGACCTGCTCGGACACCTCTAACCACCATCCTGTGACTATAAAGCATGATGTAAGGCAGAACTCAGACTTTGTTCATGGTCCCAACGGTCAATTTTGGATCTTGGCTTTGAGTCACTAAGGGGTGTCACAAAGGTGTCCTAGGAAGGAGTTGGCTCACTGGGCTGTTGCTGACCACAGCAGTCTTTATCAGGGATGAGCAGAGGAAGAGGAAGATATGGTGAGAGAAGGATGATGGTGGTGGTATGTGTGTCATGTAAGGAGAGGTGATTGTGTCAGTAAGAACAGGAGCTTCAGAAATCAGGGAGTGTGTGTGTGTTGCTCACTGTTCTGTCCCCAGTGACTAGCACATGGTAAATATGTGTTGTACATGGGAAAGGATGTGTGTGGAGCTGACCTACACCTGTGAGTGCGTGTGTAGAGCTCATGTTGGGGCATAAATGTGAATTACCACGAGGGGTGCAGGTGAGGGATGGAGGATGGAGGCCATGCCTGTGGGCATGTGTGTGTGCATGAATGGGTGTGTGTACATGTTTCTATGTCACCCACCACCACAGTCATGGCAGTCTGGCATGCAGCGCCCATGAATGCCCATGTGCTTATGCCCACATGCAGACAACCCTGTACCCCTTTTCCTTATCAGCATCCAGGCATTACAGCATCCTCTCTGCAACCATGCTGTGGGGTGAAGAGCACCACACTTCTGTGGGTGGTGGCAGCTCTGCTGTGTGACCTCAGGTAATCCCCTGAATTTCTCTGAGCCCTCTCTTCTCTTTAGTTAATGGGGATACGAACGGCACCTCTCAGGGGTGTTGTGTAGACGATCTGGAATAAGTGAGCCCAGAGTGCGGAAGGGCTTTTGAAGTGCCCAGGCACATGCAGATGGGAAGGATGATCTGACATCGGGAGGCTGCCAGGGAGGCTGACAGACTATCTCGACTGGAGTGACAACTGGCTAATGCAGGCCATCTCCCTAGAGGCAGCTTCAACCCAGAACACCAGACATTAGGCCTTCCTGTACTGGCAGCTCTGTTGGTCCCTCCTCTGGACTGGCACTCTGCCCAGCCTTTCCTGGTCTGGGAGAACTTGTGTCTGGGGCGGAGGTGGACTGGGGAAGCACCCCTCCCCCCATCTGGGTCCCACCTCACCACACAGGCCATGGCCCTGGGCCTTGCTGGCTTTGCTGGCCTCCAGGATCATGAGTCCCGAGCTGTGGAGCCACTGGATCTGGATGTGTGAGGGTGTCCGGATCAGGTACATGTGGCCTGTGTCCTCAATTCTGAACTCATACCTGCTCACGGGGGGCCACACAGGCTGTGAGTTCACAGTCACCTGGGAGGAAGTCTCAGTGTCAGCACAGCTTGTTTGTGCATCATTCATCCATCCATCCATCATCTGACAAAACATTTCTTAGGCACCTGCCATGTGCCAGGCTCCATTTTAGGCACATTTAGCCGAAAAACAGTCCCAAGGTGAAAGAATTCTGAACATATTTGCATGAGAAAAAAGCAAGATGCAGCAGGGGCCAGGTTGCATCTTGATACCCAAATAAATGCAAATCCTGAACCCTTCCAATCACTCTCTTCTTCCCTGATTCTGTCAGATCATTTCTTCTGGGAGAGTTTTTCCAAATCCCCAGCCTTGGGATCAGACACCCCTTCTCTGAGGTATCCCCATCTCTGCGTGGACCATTGAGATAGAATCTGTGTATTCCCGTATTAGGATCTCCAGTTTGGAGACTGGGAGTTTCTTAAGGGCAGAAACTATGTCTGATTCATCTCTGAATCCCCAGCACCTGCCCTTGGGTCTGGCATAAACTGGGGGCTCTGTCACTGTTTGTTAAACATGCACCCTAATCCTCACCGATACTTGAAATTCAAAGCTACAACCGCTTCTGTGTATTGACAAGGTTAAGTATGATACATCATGGGCGATTCATCTTACGCTATAAAAATGCGAGATGAAAGATTAAGGGTTTAAAATATTTACAATGAAAACCTCCTTCTTTCAAGATCAGACTGTTTTATTAATCACTTTACAAATTATTCAGTGCATGAACTGCTGTGTTAGAGGGAGTCCCAGTCCAGAAGTCATTAACTTTGTGACCCCAGGAAAGTCCCTGGCTCTCGGATAGCCTGGGCCTGTCTGTCCCAGACAGGGGCTGGGACTTTATGACCTAAGAGTGTTCTCTGGAAGTCAAAACCCATACCTGAGCCTAGAGATTCTCACTTGTGTTCACAGGACTCCAAGTCCAAGTAAGGACAAAAGACAAAGTTTCAAAACTATGAACTTGGACTTCCACTTCTGACCAAGATGGAGTCATAGGTACTAGACTTACTCCCCTGACTTAAACAATCAGAAAAGCTCGCTGAATACATGAAACAACAGTTTTTTGGCATTGAACTGCTGGCAAAGCAGGAGAATGAGCCCTGAAAAATTGGGGAAAAATTATTGCTTAGAGAGTTTCTAGGCCACAGTGCAAGGAGGAGGGACCCAGGCAGAGCCTTCTGGTTTCCCAGGGTTAGAAAACAAGAGTCAGGACTTCATGAAGGCCAAGGTAATTAGAATTTGCACGGCAGAATACCAAAGACAGTTGCAGAGAGAGAGAGAGAGTGAGAGAGAATGTGTGCTCTGGAGCTTTGCAGAGAGTCTCCCTCTGACTCTGTCTTGATCCCGTCTTGAGTTTTCAGCTGAATATTGATCACTTTATACAGGTGTGGAAATTATCTGAGGCTAGGGAAAGAACCACCTGAAAGGAATAGACAAAAAAGTCCTCAGAGCTAATGTAGGGCTGGAAATAGTTGGAACTACCACCAGCTAGAGTGGTACTCCACATCACACAGAGTATAGCGTAGTGCATGCTATAGGGTATGACTTCAGTTGTGAGAAATTGGCACGTAGAATAAAAAGTAAAATCACACTTCGAACAAAGGCTACTCAGGCTTTACCTAAGAAAGCTTACAGGCAAACCTCAAAAGGGCCAAGCTGTTTCCAAACAGTTTCAAACATTGAACTGTTTCAATGCTCAATTATATTTTTCAAAAAAACAAAAGAATATCCAGCACTCAACAAGGCAAAATTCACAATATCTGGAATTTAAAAAAAGTTGTCAAACATGCAAAGAAGCAGAAAAATACAACCCATCATCAAAAAAGAAAATAGATCAGGATCAACTCAGAAATGACACATATGATGGAGTTAGTAGACAGGAACATTAAAAAATATTTTTAAGTTATTTTAACTATGTTCTATATGTGCTCAAGGAAGTAGAGGAAAACATAAAAGTGTTAAGGTGAGATGTAGATGATAGCAAAAAGACCCAAATCAAATTTTTAGATATAAACAATATATTATCTGAGATGAAAAATACATTGGGTGGGATTAACAGATGTTGAGACACGGTAGATGAAAAGGTTAATGAACTTAAATACACAGTAATAAATACTCTCCAAAATAAAGCACTAAAAGAAAAAAAGATTTACAAAAGTGAAGAACAGAGAGTAAGTGATTTACGGGACAACTTCAAGTGTCCTAATATACATATAACTGGAGTCCCCAGTGAATTACCAGGCCCATCGTAACCAAATTGCTTAAAAACAGCTACAGAAGGAAAACTGTAAGAGCAGCTGGGGGGAGGGTGGCGGGGAAACATTATGTATGGAGAAACAAAGATAAGAATGATAGCAAATTTCTTATCAGAAATAACTAGGGCAAAAGACAGTGGAACTTCATAGTATCTGTAGCCTGAGCCTTCCTATCAATATAGACAGGGGCTAGGGCTTCATGACCCGTGAGTGCTCTCTGAGTTCTGGGAGTCAACATCCATCTGAAGCCCAGAGATCCTCACCTGTGTTCACAAATAAGGACAATGAAGGACAGGCATGGTGGCTCATGCCTGTAATCCCATCATTTTGGGAGGTTCAGATGGGAGGTATGCTTGAGCCCAGGAGTTCGATACCAGCCTAGGCAACACAGTGAGACCTTGTCTCGACAAAAAAAAAAAAAAAATCAAAAAATTAGCTGGGCATGGTGGCACACACCTCTAGTCCCAGCTACTTGGGAGGATGAGTTGGAAGAATAGCTTGAGTCCAGGAGGTTGAGGCTGCGGTGAGCCGTGGCTGTGCCTGGGTAACCAAGTGAGACCCCAACTCAAACAAACAAACAAATAAAAAAAGGACAACCCAGAAATGATACATGTTGATAGAATTAGTAGACATGAATAGCCAATATATGAAAACAGCTCAAATGCCCATTGACAAACGGATAACCAAATTGTGGCATATACATACAGTAAAATATTATTTCACCTTAAAAATGAATGAAATACAATACAGATGAACCTAAACACGAGGCTAAGTGAAAGAAGCCAGACACACACATAAAAAATCACATATTGTCTGACACTATTTACATGAACTATAACAGAATAAGTAAATTCACAGACAGAATGCACATTGGCAGTGTACAGGAGTTGTGGGAAGAGGTGAATGGTGATTAACTGCTTAATGGATGTGGAGTTTCCTTTGAGGGTGATGAAAAATGTTTTAAAATGCACTAAATGCCACTGAATTGTTCACTTTAAAATGTTTAGTTTTATGTTATGCCAATTTCATCTCAATTTTTAAAAAGACAGGGGATGAAAACTCGTTAAAGTACTGAAAAAAAGTCAACTAATAATTCTATACCCAGTGAAACTATTTTTTAAAATTAAAGGTGAGCCCAAGACATTTTCAGACATATGAAAGCTGAAAGAATTTATTACCCACAGACCTGAACCGTAAGAGGGCTAAAGGGACTCATTCAAGCAGAAGAAAAATAATTAAAATTTATATTTACACAAAGAAATACACAAAAATGGTAAATGTAAATGTTTCTTAATTTAAAAACCACTTTAGAAGATAATTGATTTCTTAAGGGAAAGTAATAATGCACTGCAGAGTTTATAACAAATGTAGAAGTAAAATATATAACAACAATAGCTCAAAGGCTGGGAAAGAGAAAAATGGAACTGCACTGTTAAAAGTTCTTACGCAATATATGCTATGGTACAATATTATCTGAAGCTAGACTGTGACAAGTGAAATTATATGCTGTAATCTCTAAAGCCACCACTGAAAGAGAAAAATAAAAAGGTATAGGTATAATCCAACATAGAAGATAAAATAAAATCATTTAATAAAATCCAAAAGAAGGAGAAAAAAAAAAAAAGAAAGGGGGAACAAATAACAGATGTGACAAATAGAAAACAAATGGCAACACAACATATACAAGTCTAACCATACTGATGACCAGATTACATATAAATGGTCTAAACAGCCTCAATTAAAAGGCAGAGGTTGTCAGATTGGATTTTTTAAAAAGGAAGGCTCAGCTGGGCTCAGTGGCTCAGCCTGTAATCCCAGCACTTTGGGAGGCCGAGGTGAGTGGATTGCCTGAGCCCACGGGTTTGAGACCCACCCGGGCAACTTGGCGAGACCTTATCTCTACAGTGAAAGACTGAATGCCTTCTCTTTAAGATCAGGTACAGGATAAGGATGTCCACTCTTAACCTTTCTTATTCTACATCATACTAGAGGTCCTAGCCAGCCCAAAAGGCAAGAAAAATAAATTAAAAATATTCACATTGGATAAGAAGAAATAATACTTCTATTTGGAGATGACATAATTGTATAGAAAAGTCCAAAGACTTGTATGCCCTAAAGCTATTGAAATAAAAAGAAGAGAAAAATCCAGAGAATACATGAACTAATAAATGAATTTAGCAGCACTGCAAGATACAAGGTCAATATACAAAATTCAATTTTATTTACATATATATTAGTAACGAGCAATTGGAAAATGAAACAATAGAATTATTTACAATAGCACCAAAAATATGAAATACTTAGGACCAGATCTAACAAAATATGTGCAGGATTCCTACACTAAAAACTACAAAACACCAATAAAAAAATCAAATAAGACATAAAGAGAGATGTACCATGTTCATAGATTGGAAGACTCATTCAAGTTAAGATTTCAATTCTTCCCCCCAATAATCTATATAGTTAATGCAATTTCAATCAAAATCCGAGCAATATGTTTTGTGGAAACCACCAAGCTGATTCCAAATTTATATGAAAAGATAAAGGGATTAGAATAGCCAAAAACAATTCTGAAAAAGAAAGAAGCTGAAAAACACATGCTACTTGATTTTAAGAGTTAAGAAGAAGTAACAGTAACCAAGAGAGTGTGACCTTGAGGAAAAGCTAGAATAATGGGACAAAATGAAAGTCTATAAATAATCCAAAACATTCATGGACAATTGATTTTTTTAAATAAAGAGACTCAAAGATATTCAGTGGAGACAGAACAGTCTCTTCAACAAATGGTGCTGGAAAAGTTAGGTATCCACTTTTGAAAAAAAAAAATTCAACCCATGTCTAGCACCATTTACAAAAAAAACAAACAAATCTAAAAAACATATACCTAAAGCTATAAAACTTCTAAAAGAAAACGTAAGAGAAAATTTGTGTGGCCTTGGGCTAGACAAAGTTTGGTTAGGTGTAACACTAAAATTGTAATCCATAAAAGAAAAAAATAATAAATTAAGAACTTCTGCCTTTTGAAAAACACAAGTAGGTGAATGAAAAAACATGCCAAAGACAGGAAGATAATATTTACATCTGATAAAGAACTTGTATCCAAATTACACAAAGACTTCTCAAAACTCAGTAAAACTATTTAATCTTTAAAATGTGCAAAAGATTTGAAGAGACACTTCACCAAAGTGCATATACCATGAAAAATAAACCCATGAAAAGATGTTCAACATCATTGGTAAGTAGAGAGATACAAGTTAAAACCACAATGAGGTTCTATTGTTAGAATGACTAAACAGATACAACCCCCAAGTGCTGACAAAGATGCAAGGCTACTGGCTCTCATAGAGCGCTGGTGAGAGTGCTACACACCCACTTTGGAAAACAGCTGGCTAGTATTGTAAAGTTAAACATACTCTTATGATACAACCCAGAGGTCCACTCCTAGGGTTAGGGTTAGGGTTACATACAAAACCTATAATAAACTGTGGTACATCCATTCAATGGAATACTATTTAACCACAAAGAGAAGTGAACTACTGATCTGTGCAACAACGTGGATGAATGCTTGCCATACATGCTGATTCAATTTATATGACACTTTGGAAAAGGCATAACTACAGGAACAGAAGATAGTTGTCAGGAGCGGGGAGGAGGGGCACAGGCAATGTTTGGGGTGATTAAACGGTTCTACCCCATGATTGTGGGTGGTAGGTACATGACTGCAGGGGTTTGTTGAAATCTGTAGAAATATACACTAAATAGGACAAATTTTACTGTATATAAATAACTTAATTTTTTAAATGGAAAAATTTTAAAAACTAAGAACTGAAACTCAGAGAGTTTTTTGTTTAAGACTCCATCTTATGTAAAACACACTGTCATAAGCCCCATTCCTGAGAACTCCACAGAGGATGCTAAGACCCTGAGTCTGCTGTTCAAGGCAGATTCAGGAAGGTCTTGGCTCAGGAGTGGGGGAGAGTCATGACTTTGGGACCTGAAGAGGAAATAAATCAGTCTCTCTTCCCTACCTGTTGGAAGAGGCATAGGTCTGCCTTTTGGGGAGAGTACCCCATATGGGGGTGGGGGGTTGTTGGACACCCCAAATTCCTTGACAGAGGTGGACTTAATATGAAACTAACAAAGATTAAATTCAGGGCTCCTCCCTTACATAGTCCCCTTCTTGGAAGGGGTCTGGGTAATAATGTGCTCACATGGCCATATGTTTTTGTAAAAATTCCTAAAGTGAGACAGCTACAATTATTTATACTGTCTTCTGCCATTCTGACTTCCTTTCTGTCACAATATCCTTCCTCTTTTGACATTAGAGTGGTCTCCAGCATTCTAATTAAAATCACCTCTGGATATGCCTAAGTTTGCATTATTTGTTAAGATGGTCCCCATATTCCAGACCACTCACAGGCTCCCTGCTCTGTCCTCAGGGTGGAAGGCTGTGTCCCTGTGTGTCCCACTCCCAAGGTCCTGGATGAAGTCACACAGAGATGTGTCTACGTGGAGGACTGT
>CAUYQG010293666.1:0-10151 GCA_963574415.1 Tarsius wallacei | reverse complement strand
AGATGTTATATATGCATAAGCCTTAGAAGTTATTGATCACTAAAATATTATGATGTTAGAATTGTTGTACTGCTTAACCAAGCATGGGGAACAGTAAGACAATTTTGGGTTTGTTCTTCCTCGTGCCTGAGGAAACACCTGGTGGGTAGGGGGGGTGCCCCTCATCCACCTGGCTTTGTGTTCACGTGAAAGTCTTGTGATTTAACCCATGAAAATTTGGGATAAAAGGAGCCTGGAGACCTCCATTAAATGGCTTCTGCTCAATCCGTTGAACAGTGGTCCATTCTTTATCTTTCTCTTTCCTTTTCCTTCCTTTTCTCTATATCTATCTCTTCTGCAGAACCGGCTTCTGCACTAGACGGGAGCCCAGCGTATCGGCTCCTGCACTAGACAGGAGTCCAGTCTCCAGGGTATCGACTCCTGCATTAGACAGGATCGGCTCCTGCACTAGACAGGAGTCCAGTCTCTTTGTTCTCCAGGAACAATCTCCGACGCCGCCACACCGCTCAGGGACCCCAATCTCTCCGCGGGGGCTGGTCCCCCGCACTGTTACAGAAGCAAAGTTTTAAATCTTAAAATATCTAGCAGAGATAGTTTCTGACCAAAGGACCAATAAACTCAGACAAAATGTCTAAATCAAATTCTGAATATATCTATTTTACCAATAATTTTAAAACTATATTTACTAAAGATTACTAAAAATCACATGAACCAAGATATTTTAGTTTCTATTTTCCTGATAAAACATTTTATTTAAGCACTTATTTTTGCTTTAAGCCAAATAATTAGAGCTCTTTCATTTATTTTACATACATATGAAAAGACATAGACACACAGACAGAAGCAGACCTTATAGATTTATAAGATTCTCTTTTCTGCCAGTTTCAAACGTTCTTTTTTCTTTTCTCCTCAATTAGATGCTCTATCTTTTAATTACCTGTTTCATTGTTTGAGGCAACCTTAAATTTGTATTTCTAAAGAGACAATTCTTAGGTAAAACAAGATAGAGAATTTATATTTAAAAAACACACAGAATTAGGACATCAGGCCTGAAAATTATACCACAATTTGCTTACACTAAAAAAAGAAGAAGAATGTAAGCTAATGTTTCGTTAAGACAGACAGGAAAAACACTTTAGACAAAGGTATGACTTATAAATTTGAAACAGTGCAAGAGAAAGTGGAGGCTTTAGACTTGAGGGTAATCCACCTGGCTTTACCATTCTTGGGGTGCCACAAAGAAGAGAGGTTCCTGCCCAAAAGGAGTCTGGCACCTTTTCTGTTTTCCTTAAAGAGATCTCAGAATGCCAGAAATATCTTAGATTCTCTCATCGATAGAAAGAGGAAACTGGGACAGAGAGAAGCAAATGGAGAAATAGACAAAGCTTAGCCCATTGAATTCCCAAAAGTAGTATTCAGAAGAGAAAAAGCATAAGGACCACTGTACATAATATAGGCTATTAACTGCTAATTAAGCTGACTCTTAACCACAACATTCGAAAAAATCTGTCAAATCTCATCATAATAAAAAAAAGCGGCTAATATTTTCTGGCTTATATTTTTTTTTCTTTCTAGAGGTATCTTCGTAAGTGCCTTAACCAAGGTTATTGTTATGGTGCGAGAAAATGCTCAGCTGCTACCTCTCAGTGCCAATAAATCGAGAGGCTGGCAGGTGGCAGAAAAAAACGTATTTCTAAATTCAGAATTCAGGGAGACAGAACATGGCTCCTGGTGTTTCTGAAACTGGACTGCTCACTCCTTAGGTTTCACAGTCTGTTTTTATAAGTTCAGGACTGCTGGTACCTATACATGGACCACGTGACTGACAGAGCCTTGTATAGAACTTAAATTACAGCTGCATTTTGTCAATGGTAACATTTATGGTGTGCATTTCCTGGAACTGGCTACCAAAAGATAGCTCATAGTGTTATCAATAACACCAAACTAAAGAGCTGATTGAGCATGCCATAGAATAAGATAGTTAATAGAGCTTATTACAATGTAAAACATTATTCACTACAACACATTGTTGATTAGTAGTTATAGCATGCAAAAAATTAAGTAAATTGCAAGTCTTATGGTTTCATGCATGCTTTATTTTTTTCAAATCTATACTACTGATATAGAAAGTGAATAGGGATTCATGTCTCTCACTTGAGCGAGCACCGTCTTCAGAAGGGTTAAGGGTTCTTTGAAGTAACTTAACGGGGAATATATAGGCAATAAGGAAATACACTTTCTTTTGTTAATTATCAGGAATATAAGTATGTGCAGGCCCGATCAAAAGTTACGGCTTTCTTTACGGGTTATAGCAATATGGACAGACAATAGGAGTTTCCGTATTATTTTGACTTGGCCACAATGTACCTCCAAAAAGGTGGAAAGTAATTTTACGAGATCAGAATCACTCCAAAGACAGCTCAAAGAAAGGAAAATTTCATTGGTCATAGACAAAATGCAACCCACATTTTTTGCTCATCCACATTTCTTGCTGTCTCAACTTCTTGACTTATCACCGACAATGACCCAAAGACATACGTTCCCACAGAAGGAACACAGGAAATCAAAGGCTGTCCAAGGAAAGGAAAACAGTTGATGAACAAGGTCACATAAATGCCAAGCCAGTAAACGCTCGCTTCAAGACCAGGCACCAGATCCAGGTCCTAGCAGGGAAAGGGTGAGACATTGCTCACTCTGTTAGAAAGGCAGGACTTTCTCCAGGGCTTGTCTTAGAAGCCATCTAGAACAGGCAGTTTTGAGCTGGTAAAGCACTACTATTGTCTGTTTAACCAGAGTCTGCAGAGAGGAAGAGACTTACCAGAGTCCTTCTGATAAGAAATGCTTGCCCTTTGGCTCTCCTGCTAGATGCCCATGTTCACCTCCCTGCTGCCTCTAAAAGAGCAGAGCAGCTTTTTTGACCCTGTTACTATGCCATAGCCAGGGGAGGGGCAAGAAGCCTCCTAATTTTTCAAGATGCAGCCTAAGATGGCTGCATGGGAACTGAATAAGCATTTCTCATTCTCACTGGAGAGACACTACCCAATCCTTAATCATACTGCCCAAGGCCTGAACTCGAATCCTGTTGCCCTCGGTCGTCTTTGATCTTCTTAAGGTGGGGAGGGATGACTTCAAATGGGGAATTCAATGGGTAGTCTACAGACAAGATGGAAGATCAGGTGATCACTGAGTGAGACCCACTGCGCTTCTACCAGAGAAGGGAGAATTTTCTGAGGATTCAGAGAATAAGGTTGTTAAAGAGAACTTGGCAGGCAGAGGCACGGGCTGTTGCTTGGTTGATGAAGTCATTGGGGGAGTGTTGAGATCGTCTTCCTAGGGTCCTGTGACCAGTAGAGGACTTTCCTGTGCTCTGGGCCTGGGTAAGAGTTTGGGTCCAGCAGAGAACAAAGTTTAAAAATGATCTCAAATACCATTTCTAGGTTTTACAATAGATGCTGTCCACAAAACAATTCCCCTGGCCATCAGGTACGACCCCCTGACCACCAGGTACTACTGCCCTGAGTCATTATGGAAGCAGTCCAGGAGGAAGGTATGGGGGAAGGTGGAGTCCCTCGAGACTGAAACCTCTTTTTTCCATCAATGCTTGTCTCCTCAAGGAGTTTCAGGTCCCTTGTTTAAGAAGTAGTATGTGGATCAGCCTTGTCCCTCCCCCAGGGGTCATGACCTGAAGATAATTTTATGTAGGTGGTTTCAGTACAGGCTCATGAATTTACTGTGTGGCGATCACATCAGCTGTCCAGGTACTGGGATGCAGTAGACAGAACAGGATTTACTCCTAGATGGGCAAATCAAAGTCGAAGGGAGAAAAGGCAATGGCATTGAGGGCTATCCAAGAGGGTGATAATTACCAGGACCATAGGATCAAATTCAGAAAAGAAGAGCAGTCCATTTGTGAAGGAAGAAGGAACAGAAAATGCTGTAAGTCACAGGACAAGCAGTTATTGACACTGAGGAAAACTTCGAAATGTATACTGAGAGATCAAGCTGGGAAGATTGGTAATGCTAAACACAGCATGGAAGACTTGATATTGAGATTTCTCATTCTTCCATAAGATTTCCACATCACAGCGTGGGTGAGACAATTAAACAGGCAACGCATACAAAGAGAACACACAGCACAAAGCCCAGAACAAGGTGGAGAGCAGCCAGACTGATTTGCTCTTTCTTCTTTAGCGTTCTGTGATAGAGCCCTTGGCCAAAGACTCTAGGAGCTCAGATATGAATGGAAAATTGACAATTTGGAGTATCATTTCTGATTAAACATGAAATACTGAATTATACAGACAACATGCTTCTTCAGAAAGCTGTCTCATGCTTAAGAGTCTTATTAAATAACCAGTAGGCCAGGTTCGGTGGCTCAGCCTGTAATCCCAGCACTTTGGGAGGTCGAGGTGAGTGGATTGCCTGAGCCCACAGGTTCAAGACCCACCTGGGCAACTTGGTGAGACCTTGTCTCTACAATAAATCAAAAACTAGCCAGGCGTGGTAGCACGTGCCTGTAATTCTGGCTACTTGGAAAGCTGAGGCAGAAGGATCGCTGGAGCCCAGCAGGTCAAGGCTGCGGTGACCGGGAGCGTGCCACTGTACTCCAGCCCGGGTAATGGAGTGAGACTCCAACTCAAAACAAAAAACAGAAAAAACCAGCAGCTCCTCTTGGATGAGGTCACACTAGATAGACTAAATAGAGCATATACTAATCTGGCTGCTGCATCCGGAAAGACAGTTTACAGAGAGGATGCCAACAAGCTATAAGTGATCAAATTCATATTGCCACTAGCTTTTGAATCTGAATCATTTTTGTATTGTGACACAGAACAAGTTTACAGAGAAATGACGTGTGATTTCTGAAAAGACAGTTTTCTTGGTTGGGCTCCAGCCAAAAATCTGTCTCCTCCTTCCCTCTGAAAAAGCTATACCTGTTCAGTGACAGGCAGCTGAAGACGCTCAACCTTCAGAATTGTGAGAAAATTCTTTTCTGTTGTTAAGTTCCCCAGCCGAAGGTGTTTTGTTGTAGCAGTCCTAAAAGACGAAAACAGTCGATATTAACAATTTGGAAAGAATTAGTCAAGTGAAATACATCAACAAATAAGCTAGAACTCTAGGCTCTAGTGTTGATGCTTGGTGCTTGCCACAGTGTTGAAATGTTGAAGATGCAAGAACTAGACTAAACTCTCGGGAAGCTCTCAGCTCTCAAAACCACCCTGCCTCCGCCCAGATTCGAAAAACAGCTTTTACTACCAGCACAAGAAACTGACAAAGCAGGAAGCTCACGCCACAGGGCTTCCTAGGTGCTGTTAAGGTCCCTCATTTATTCATCCACTCATTCTTTCAATAAATATGTGACACTGAGTGAATAGACAAATGAGTGAACAATGAATGAATGCTTCTACCAATGCCATTGGCTAGAGGACCATGTCACCTTGCCTAGTACCAGGAAAGCTATGATGGGTGCCGCAGGAAGCTGCTTGACAAATTAGGAAATTGCTACTAGCTCCAGAATCATTTCATCTCTACCAATATCTATGCTAGCAGAATATGTATAGATGTATGGGGTTCCCCCCCCCACAACACTCCGTTCCAAATCAAACTCGAAGTCATCTATTGGAAGGGACCTCAGTCACTTCCAGAACGCTAGGCTCAAATGCGTTGACAGCATTATTCATTGCCTACTTTGGAAGAAAGATCCAAGATCTTGTTTTAACAAAGGTCCTTGTTATGGACTGAAATGGTATTCTCCTCAAACTCATTTGTTGGAGTTCTAACCCCCAATGTGATTGTGTTTTAGACTGGGCCTTTAGGGAGATAAGCTAGGGTAAAGGATGGGTTCCAAATCTGGTAGGAATGTGTCACCATGAAAAGAGGAAGAGACATCAGAGGTCTTCCTCTGTCTCCATACATGTACAGAGGAAAAGCCATGAGAGGACACAATGAGAAAGCAGTCGCCCGTAAGCCAGGAAGAGAGGCCTCACCAGAAACCCACCCTGATGGCATCTTGATCTTAGACTTCCAATTTTCAGAATTGTGAGAAAATACATTTCTGTTGTTTAAGTCACCCAGCCAAAGAGTGAGACCTCGTCTCTACGATGAATCACAAAAACTAGCCGGGCGTGGCGGCGTGCATTTGTAGTTCCAGCTACGTGGAAGGTTGAAGAGGAGGGATCACCTGAGCCCAGCAGGTCGACGCCCTGACAGACTAAAACAGTCAATATTATCTATGAGTAAAATAAAATACATCTACCTCTATTTATCATGAGGCGTTTCTTAATGCAAAATAATGAACTAATGAGTGAATGTACTGATAACCAGGTATGTTTCTCAGTCCAGAAATAGCAACTGAATGATATGCAGCTTTGAAAAGAAGAGAATGAGAAACATTAAAATAAATACGAAGGCATCAGCCAAGCATGATAGAATGATAGTAGCCACGTTCCAAGTATCATGTAGACAAAGGTTTTAAGAACTGCATTTCACAGGGCTTGAGTTCCTAAAGATGCCTCAGATGGCACCAGAGAGATGGCACTTGGAAGAGGCCACCAGCACGGGGCTTGGAGACTCCACCCCATCAAAGTACTCTCCTTCATCTGTGTGGCAGTTTTGCAGTTTGAAATTTTCGGGATCTGAAAGCGAAGTATCATCAATGGGTAGATTCAGTGTTAAAATTCGGACAATGATAAGTTCCTAGCAACTTTTTTTTTTTTGAATTGAAGTCTCACTCTTGTCGCCCAGGCTAGAGGAGTGCAGTGGCACGCTCGCGGTCACCGCAGCCTCGACCTGCTAGGCTCAGGTGATCCCTCCTCTTCAACCTTCCAAGTAGCTGGAACTACAGATGCATGCCACCACACCCGGCTAGCTTTTGTGATTTATTGTAGAGACGAGGTCTCACCAAGTTGCCCAGGTTGGTCACGAACGCCAGGGCTCAGACAATCTCTCCTCAGCCTCCCAAAGTGCTGGGATTACAGACTGAGCTAACGTGTCAACTTTTAAGGCTGGATATTCATGAGTCAGGAGCAAAAACAGGTCTTTTAGGAGGGGGTATTAGAATAACTTGTGGGAGAAATGAAGAAGTCATCTGGAAGATGCAATGTGGGGAGATCCTATAAGGATCCAGAGATGAGGGCAGATTCCTAGAAGTACAGAGAGTCCAAGACAAGAAGGGAGATGCAGAGCCCCACCCAGATAACTGAAGAGAGTCTTTCCAGATCTGAAGAACAAGCCTGAAAAGGTATAAGTTGGAGACTCATTCCTAGACACTCCCCAAAGTATGAGTGCATAGGGACCACGAGAGGGAGACTGAGCCCACTTCATATTTTTCCAACTTTTTATTGTAATAATTTTCAAACGTACAAAAAGTTGAAAACATAGTACAATGAAACCCAAATATACCTAGCATTATTTAGATTTAATAGTTTTCATAATAGGACCCTTGTTGCTTCATTTTCTTCCACAACGTCAATGTAATTATCATAGCCAAGAAAACGAATAATTCTACATCATTTAATATCAAATCCATATTCAAAATTTTTTTATTGGCCTAAAAAGCTTTTACATGATTGTGCTTTTGTGAAAACCTGAATCCAAACAGAGTTGACACACAGTTGCATTTTATGCCATTTTGATCTCTTCTTCTCTCCAATCTGCCTCCATTTACTTTTTAAATTTCTCTCTCGTGATATCACCTTTTGGAAGAGAAAAGGCCTGTTGTCTCGGGGAATGTATTATATTCTGATTTTTTATTGTTTTCTCATAATATTATTTAACTTTTTCAGCTATCCCCTTTGTTTCCTCATCATCTGGAACTTAGATTGAAGTGCTCCATTAAATTCAGATCGTTATTGTTGTTCTTATCAGGTAAGAATGCTTCACGGGCGATGCTATATTCTGCCAGGGAGTCCCACTATCAGCGCTGTTAAGTTTGTGCCTGTGGCCAGGCTCGGTGGCTCAGCCTGTAATCCCGCACCTGGGGAGGCTGAGGTGAGTGGATTGCCTGAGCTCGCGGGTTCGAGACCCGTCTGGGCAAGCGAGACCTCATCTCTACAATAGATCAAAAAATTAGCTGGGCGTGGTAGCGCGCGCCTGTAGTTCCAGCTACTTGGAAGGCTGAGGCGGAAGGATCGCCGGAGCCCAGCAGGTCGAGGCTGCGGCTGCACTCCAGTCTGGGCGACAGAGTGAGACAGACTCCAAATCAAAAAAAAAAAAAAGTTTGTGCCTTTGGATAAGGTGGGGACTTTCAGATATGTCCATTATAAAGGTTTGTTTCTTTCCTGTGGGGTGGTACTTTGACACTCTTTGGATATTGTGTCCTAACAAACTTTCACCTAAAAGTTTTAGCACCCATTGTGATCCTTTCTTGAGACAGTTATCTCACTGGGGGTTTAACATGGTTAGTTTTGAATCCCATCATTCTTTCTACACTGATTAGTTGACATTCTCCTGTCAAGAACTTTCACTTATTACCTGGGGATAAGCTACAATTTTCTCTAAAAAGGCAGAGTAATACTTTATTCTTTCTCTTAAATTACCAATTTTGGGGGCAAAGAGTTGGTATTACAGTCGCCTCTAATAGTGACAAACGCACTGTTTTTTGTTTTGTTTTGTTTTACCTTTCTCTTTTTGGAGTATCATTTTAGGCTTGTGAAATACAGCTTATTCAAAATTTTGCTATCAATTACTCCTTCTGAATGCTCACATTACCCCAATTTAGCCCATGAGAACTCCTTCACATGCCCTTTGACCCACTCCCATTAGTTTTGAGACTTCCTTGCTTTCTGTTCATCATAAATCGTGGCTTTTAGTGACACATAAAGCATCTATCTTTGCATCTTTTAATGTTTTCGAGCTGATACCAAAATCACAACCCTGTGCTTGTGTGAGTGTGTATGTGTGTGTGTGTGTGTGTGTCTACACTTGATTCTATACCTCTCTCCCTATGCTTTTATTTTTTAGCCTTGCTGAAGGTTGTTTAGGGGTGTTTGTTGTAGATAGCAGACAGCTGGATTTTACTTTTACTTTGTGACCCAATCTACAATTCCTAATTTTTATAGGTGACATACTAGTTTCCTATTGCTGCTACAACAAGTTACCAAAAGCTTAGTGGCTTAAACACAATTCTGGAGGCAAAAAGTACAAAACGCTTTGTTTCCTGTGAAGGGTCCTGGGATGAATCTGTTTCCTCAGCCTTTCCTACTCTAGAGGCTGCCCACATTCTTTGGTTCCTGGCCTCGCATCATCCTGCCCTCTGCTTCCATTCTCTCGGACCCATTTGCCATCCTCTTAGAAGCGCTCTTGAGATTACATGGGGCCCACCTGGATAATCCAGGCTATTCTCCTTATCTCAGAATCCTTGACTTAATCACATTCGCAGTGTCTTTTGCCTTGTAGGGTAACAGACGCACAGACTTTGGGGATTGGAATGTAGACATCTTTGGAGGGCTATTTTTGCCTAGCATGTGTGAGTTAAGCCCGTTTACACTTATTAATATGACTGATACCTTTGCTGTCTATGTCATGATTTCTATTTACTATATGCATCATACTATGTATATCATGTGTTTTCCACCATGCCATCTCTTTCTTTGACTTTCTTTGGTGGGGTGGGGGTGAGGGTTGTCTACTTATACATTTATTTAGTTGATTGACACATATGCTTTTGTTATGTTTTAGAATATTTATAACTAGTGAATAAAACAATAGCATTGAGTGTTTTGTGTGCCATTCTGTAAATTTTAACACATGCACAGATTTGTGTAACAACCTCCACACCAAGATGCAAGACTGTCACACCATCCCAGAATGTTCCCTTGTGCTTTTGATACTTATGCTCTCATCTCCTTCAGAACCTCTGGAATCTAGAGCTCTTTCTTTTTAAAATACAATTGAAGTAGGTGTATTTTGTATTAATTTCTTTGGGGTTATTGTTCTTTTTTTTTTTTGGTGGTAGCCTTCACATTAATATCTTGTATACAATTCTTAGCTTCCTTTTTCTTTTCTTTTTTTTTTTGAGTTGGAGTCCCACTCGGCTCCGGCGATCCTTCCACCTCAGCCTTCCGAGTAGCCAGAACTACAGGCGCGCACTACCACACCCGGCTAATTTTTTTGATTTATTGTAGAGATGAGGTCTCGCCAAGTTGCCCAGG